>JAODXP020000188.1:126712-136712 GCA_027497455.2 Sardinella longiceps
TTAAACTAGGTTAGATTATAACAGATAGGCATAACAATTAACACAGGGACAAAATTTGTCATTTCAAGTCCTGGATTAACTTCTAGCAGCTGTCTGAGGTAAACCCTTGACACAATTTAGATATTTTGGCAAGTTAT
The DNA here is from genome assembly GCA_027497455.2 of Sardinella longiceps. NCBI lineage: Eukaryota > Metazoa > Chordata > Actinopteri > Clupeiformes > Clupeidae > Sardinella > Sardinella longiceps. The sequence goes on from JAODXP020000188.1 coordinate 126,850, forward strand.
GGGATTTGCCGATTTCAAAACATTAACTGTTTACATAAATGCTAAGTTAGCCTAATGCTAGCGGGCTTCATTGACGTTGGGCTTCGTTGACTCCTGTCTGTAGGATAGCAATGCTAAAAAGATCGTGAAAACAAACTGTTTGACCTTATAATATGTTTGTAAATGCTTGATACACTTTTACCAGATGGAAATCATCTATATTATGTCAAAATAATGTTTCGTTTGCTTTTGTTTACTTTTCTATCAGTGGGATAGATAGGCTAGGGACAGCCTTTTGAATAGATGAGCAGATATTGACACATTTATCTGAAGAACACTTTCTACAGTAGCCTACTATCTGATGTAAATAGCCTAATTCATGACATGTCATAACTTTTGCATTGCATTGATGCATTAATGTTTTCCTCGATGTAATGAAGCTACTGACTGACAATCTCCGGCTGCTTCAAAGCGCCTCGTAGCCAAATGTGAAGATGTTGGCTACGTGATCAAAGACCAGATCATATCTTGGTGAAGAATATTTAGTTTGGGGTAAAGGATATCATTGTTATATTGTATTGGATGAAGTCTTGTAGCTTTAAAATGCTGTTAGACTGAGATAATAACAGTGGTGTTCAGTAGGCTAACTGTTGTGATTCACTCAATGAAAAAATAACTTAGCTATCTTGCTTTGAACATTGTCCTATAATGACTATTAACTGTAAATGAACCATGTTATATAGTTTTGGCATAGTCAAGTTGGAAAGTTAAATTAACATTGATCCATATTACATGTTTTTGTGTAGGCATTACAGCATACTGTACAATGGACAGTAAGAGCCATGAATGTGAGGTGTGTAACAAGAAGTTTACGGAGAAGTCAGCCAGCCATGCTGAGGCAGCAAATTGCCACGGCTGCTGCTGCTCTCCATGACCACGACCGGTCAGGTGCCAACTTCGTGAAGAGGTACGAGTCCAGGTGGGGCTACACCCTCTTTGGCCGTTGCCTTGGATCAGACACGCCAGAGACCAGTGCTGCCCAGAAGACCAAGTTTGGCTGGATGGCCCTGAGTCGCCCAGTAGCCAGAGTCAGTCGTTGTTTATAATTTTTTTTGTGTGTGTGTGTGTTTTGTGTCTAATCATTTGTTATATGTTGCCCACCTACCATCACCCCTAAGGTCACTGCCCATGACCCTCTCTATTATCCTGTCGGCCAGTTGCTTTCCCGGTCCTATGTGTGTGTGTGTGTGTATGCACGTGTAGCAGATATGAAATGGGCAGGATGAAGGATGCACACTGACACAAGAATGATGGGGAATCTTTGGTGTTTACTGAGACAAGAATGGGGCATTTAGGCTCACGTGCACACACAGGCAGGCTCTCACTCTCCCATTCCCCAAACAGCATACAATAGCAACTCCATGTTTGCATTCAGTACAATAAGAATCATGTAACAAAATAACATTTCAAATACAGTACATACAATAAATATCATGGATCAAGGGTTACATACAGTACAGTTTGTTACAGTAAAAATAGAGTAGCATTACATTCAAAACATTATATTAGATCCCACGTTACTTTAAAAAAAGGTTCGTTATGACCGTTTCATACCTGAGACAAGAATGGGGCATTTAGGCTCACGCGCACACACAGGCAGGCTCTCACTCTCCCATTCCTACACACAGTAACGGCAAATACTACGTTAACGTTTATAACTGTACAACTATTAGATTACTTCAAAACTTCGTTTTAACAATTACATTCAATACATTAGTATACAGGTAGAACTTGGAAAAGGTATTACGTGGGTTTCATTCATAGAAAAGCAGGGATAACTTTATATCAAGGGTTTGTTGTTTACATTGGAAGACGTTAAAGAAGATAACACTACGTGGCTAAAGTTACAGAATTCTCTTAAAAGTTCGCTAAGATAAAGTTACAAATCATCATAAAATAGTCATAAGACATCAAGCTACTGAATTCCAGTGGTTTTCATAGAAGAACTACATTCTGATATAAATAATTAATGGCATTTCAACGGGAGGGAAAAGTTTAGCGTCTTACCCCAAACCGCATACAAATAGCAACTGGGGAAGACCACAAACACTGGTTGCATAGCAACATGACGTTGTGCAAATGTTTTTTTTTTGTATTTTATTTGCATCTCATCAGTGGTGACAGGTATTTTTACATTGTTGTCTTGTACAGAGCAAAAAGATAAGTTAAAGAAAAAAGTACATAATTAAACTAAATCAAAATATACTATATATATATATTGTACGTGTCACCTTGTATATCTACTTAGATATCCATATAATTTACATACATGCAGACCTGACATACATGCAGACGTATAACACATATATATACACAAACATAAACAGACATATAACACAAATATACACAAACACAGCACAGCATTGTACGTGTCCCTTGTATATCTACTTAAATATCCATATAGTTTACATACATGCAGACATAACATACACGCAAACATATAACACAAATATACACCAGCACACACACACACACACACACACACACACACACACACAGCATTGTACGTGTCACCTTGTATATCTACTTAAATATCCATATAGTTTACATACATGCAGACATAACATACACGCAAACATATAACACAAATATACACCAGCACACACACACACACACACACACACACACACACACACAAACACGCACACACCCACATAACAGGGAATTAATATTCATTATAATAACTACATTAGTGATTGCAGTGGTCAGTTGATTACCATACGCATGTAGGAACAAAACAAAAGGTCTCTTGATACCTTAGAGTAGTCATACCTTTTGACAGTCAAACTAAAAAAAAAAGAAGTATAAAATAAAATAAATATATTATGTGATAAATTAAAAGGATATTGTATCATATTTGCCCCTAATCATTAGGCCATCCAACTCGATTTACATACTGGTAGGCACACAAATGGGATAATAGTGGGTAATATTATTGTAGATCTGTTCTTTAATGCGATTCCAATCTTCTTGATTAGATGTGTATATTGTGTAAGACATTTGTTCTAGACTCAATAATGTTTGAAAAGTTTCCATCCATATGGTCTCATTGATGTTAATTGTATTTTTCCAATTTATGGTAATGACTCTTTTTGCACTCATCAATCCAATAGACACAATCCTTTTCTTAAAGTGAGGCCATTTCTTCTCTTCCAAATAATTAAAAATGCACAGTCTCGGAGTCAGAGGGATTTTTTCTTTGATTATTGTAGACAGACATTGCACAATATTTTCCCAAAACCTATATAATTTAGGGCACTTCCAAATCATATGAATATATGTACCTCTCCCTTCTGTACAGTGCCAACAGTTGTCATTGCTGTACAGTTTCATACGTTTTAGTTTGCTTGGTGTGTGATAGATTCTATGAATAAACTTATAATTTATAGTTCTGTTTCGTGCGGAGTTTGATATATTGTGCATTTTTTGCCAAATTGATTCCCAGGTGGCTTCTCCCATCTCCTCCTCTAGATCCTTCTCCCAAATCTTTTGTAATGAAGTGTTGTTTCTTCCCAGGCTATTTAGTATCTTGTAAATCAGGCTGCCTGTATGTTTTTTCTTTTCCATTATAGTTATTAATTTCTTTTCTATATCCGATATTTCGGGAGGTTTCATATTGGCTCCAAATAGCTGCACAATTTGCGTTCTTATCTGCAAATATAGCCAAAAATCCTTGTTTGAAAGTTCGTATTTATTTTTTAATTCCTCAAATGACATAATGGCTTCTGAGGTAAAGAGATAAGTTACAGAGTAAATCCCTTTCTTTTCCCATTCTTTACTTTGTAATGAATTCCCATTTATCTTAAAGGAGCTGTTGTACCATAGTGGAATGTTAGGTGAACTTTGACCCTTAAATTCCAAACACTTATGCAATTGTTTTGCTATGTCACATGAAAATGATATAATGGGGTTATTCACCTCTCAAGAGTATTTTGGGTTGAACCACAAAGAATTAAGCGTAGATTTTGGTTTACAATTTGATATTGCTAGGCCTTCTATTTCCTCCCAGGTTGTCAATTCTGTTTTATTGTAAGCCCACTTTAATGGGTATCTTGCATTTATGGCAACATAATATTTTTCTAGATTGGGCAGACCCATTCCTCCTCTATTCCGTGGGGCATATAGCTTATTAATATTAATTCTTACTTTTTTATCTTCCCATATAAAGGAGGAAAAAAGAGAATTAATTTTTTTAAAGTATATTTTATTAAAGGGTAGAGGGAGGGTACTGATTACATATATTAGGTGTGGAAGAACGTTCATTTTAAGTGTATCTATTTTACCCCAGAGGGAAAGTTTTAAAAATCTCCATCTCTCCCAGTCCTCTTTAATACTGCTGATGATGTTAGCCATGTTTATTGATACTGTGTTCTCCAAGTCTGGGTGTAAAGTGAGTCCCAAATATTTAACACCATCTGGAGACCATTTAAATGGTAGGTTCATCAGACAGCCTTTATGACATAGGTTATTGAGTGGTAAAGCTTCCGACTTCCCCCAGTTTACTTTATACCCAGATAGCTGACCAAATCTTTGGACTAATTCTAATGTATAGTGGAGTGATAGTTCTGAGTTTTGTACTGTTAGCAGGATATCGTCCGCATACATGAACAGTTTAATTGAGAGGTCTTTAATAGGAATACCTTCAATTTCTTTACTTGAACGTATTAAATTGGCTAATGATTCTAATGAGAGAATAAACAATAGGGGTGACAAAGGACATCCTTGTCGCGTCCCTCTATTTAATGGGAACCCTTTTGATAATAGTCCATTTGTGCATACTTTTGCTATTGGATTCTTATATAGTATTGATATATAACGAATGAGATTTTCTCCTAGACCTAATTCTTCTAATGTTCTAAATAACAAATTCCATTCAATGCGATCAAAGGCCTTTTCGGCATCTAAAGAAACAGCCACTGCAGGGTTGGATAAATCTTTTGCATAAAAAAATGTGTGCATTAGTTTTCGCATATTATCGCCAATTAATCTATTCTTTACAAAGCCAATTTGATCTTTGTGTATAATATAAGGAAGTATATTCTCTATTCTTGATGCAACAATTTTCCCTAAAATCTTAAGATCTACGTTAAGCAACTGGATAGGCCTGTAGCTTCCACATTCACTTGGGTCTTTGTTGGGTTTGCATAATAAGGTAATTATAGAAGTATTCATGCTTTGTGGAAGTATATTGTAATGTTTAGATTCCTCAAATACTGCAAGTAGTTTATCGGCCAGCAAATCCACAAACACTTTGTAAAAATTAATTGAGAACCCATCTTCTCCCGGCGCCTTATTAGTTGATAGTGATTGAATTGAATGAAACAACTTCCACTCTTGTAATATCACCATTTATTTTCTCTTTTTCTATCTCTGAAAGCACAGGCATTTTGACATTTTTAAAAAAAATTATCCAAATCATGATTCGTTGCATTACATTCGTTCTTGTATAGTTCTTCATAGAACGTCTTGAATCTATTATTTATACCTTGAGAATCCGTTATCATAGTTTGCTCGCCTTTTATGGCCGGAATGATTCTAGAGGTTTTTAGTTTTTGAAGTTTTTGAGCAAGTATTTTCCCGGCTTTCTCTCCCATTTCATAGTTTTTACTTTTTAGTTGATACAATATGAACTTAAGTTTCTCATTGGTTAGTGAATTCAGTTCTGATTTGACTTTGACCAATTCTTGATATATTTTGTCATTTTTAGGTGATTCTTTATGTTTATTTTCTAACTCTGTCAGTACAGATGTCAGCCTTTCCATCTGTTGGTTCTTCATTTTTTTCCGATAGGATGCATAGTTTATTATCCACCCTCGGCAGGTAACTTTATATGCCTCCCATACAGTTCCAAATTTTATATCAGGATGTGTGTTTTCTTTGAAAAAAAGGTCTGTATTTTTTATGATCATTGACTTAAAGTCAGATTCTAGTAGAAGCGAGTTGTTTAGCATCCACCTGGGTGATTTATAGTTATTTTGAACATGGCAAAATGTTACTGAGATCGGGGCATGATCAGAGTGCATTATATTGTGTATCTGGGCTTGGTTTGTATTACTTAGTATTTCTTGGGTTACCCATAGTGAGTCTATCCTTGAGTAACTTTTGTGTACACAGGAATAAAATGTATAGTTTCTTTCTTCATTGTGTGTAATTCTCCAAATATCCGCCTGCCCTGCTGCTTTACATAGATCTGCTAGACCATTTGCAACTTTTATGTCATTTTTAGAGGGATGGCTTGATTTATCTAGATTTGGATGAGGGACTGAGTTGAAATCACCACCACGGATTACTGAGCGGTCATTATACTCCGCTAAAAGTTCTGAAATTGAACTAAAGAAACATAAGTGGTTTTCATTAGGTGCATAAATATTTAATATAAGTATGGATTTATTGTAAAGTTGTGCTTTCAGAAGAATGAACCTTCCCTCTGGGTCAGTTACTGTTTTTTCAATCTGGAAGGGTATATTCTTATGAATTAACACTGCTACTCCTCTGCTCTTACTATTGTAACAGGAAGAGAAGACCTGGCCAACCCATTTCTGTTTTAATTTGTTTACTTCTTGGGAAATTAAATGTGTCTCTTGTATAAGTGCTATGTCTGTTTTGAGATTAGCCAAGTGTGTTAAAACTTTTATGCGTTTCATTCGTTGGTTGAGGCCTTTTATGTTCCATGAGACTAAATTAATTTGCTTTGAATGAGTGTCAGCCATATAGTAATCAACAGTGATTTTCTTCCCTTTCTATCCCCTAAATATTTTTTAATTTCTAGGGTGTATGACACGACAAAAATACAAAAGAATAACGGAAAATAAATAAAGTCAACAAAATACTCAAACAGACAAACAAACAAGAGACAGACAGACAAACAGACAGACAAACTGACAGACGAACAAACATACAGACGAGACAAGACAACAAAGCTGTAATTGGTGTTGGGCCATATAGGCCTACCCCTTGCCATCACACACAAAAAAAGGGGCTAGCTCATACCCCCCCCAAAAGAATCCTATATATTTAAGAGAAAAAAAAACAAAACAAAAAACAAAATAAAGCCAAAGAACTTAGTCTATATAAAGCTTACTTTGAGCCTATTCCCATACCCGCACTAACATACTATATATAACTTAAAGCTTATACTTATAAACATAGGCCCACGGGCTATACATCCATGCACACATGGTTATTCAAATCTTCCAATTTCAGACATGTATTCCATTGCAAAGATAATTTATTTTCCACATAAGACTTAATTTATATTTATTATTCTACTTTGTGGATCATACATAAATAATAATAAAAAAAATGAAATCAAATGTCATTTCAGAGAAAAAAAACAATTGACAAGATACTCTTTTTATCCCAGAGTTGAGGGAAGGTTTTTTTTTTTTTTTTCTCGCCCCTTCCCCTTTCTTAAGTAGGCCACTCCAAAAAAAAAAAAAAAAAAAAAAATGCAGCATAAGCCCAGCATTATAGAGAGAGAAAAAAAGGAACGTAGCCTGTAGGTTATGAAGACTAGGCCTATGTTAAGTTACAGAGCAAAGTTTGAGAGTTGCATACAGTAGGCTAGTAAGGAGAGAAAAGAGACGTAAAAAAGATCGTAACGTTAAGTGCATGAGCCTACCAGAAATGCAGTCTATAGTTGCCAGTTCGGGAATTTCTTCTTCATAGCCTCTGTTGCAGATAGCACCTCAGAAAACTCCTGCCAATCACCTTCAATACATATACGAAGTAGTGCAGGATCTTTCAGTCGAGTTTTGAGGCCTTTGTCATGCAGCTTTTCTCGAAGTGGCCAGAATTGCTCCCGACGAAGCTGCGTTTTACGAGAGAAGTCAGGTGTCACAATCACGGAGTTCCCCTCAACAGAAAATCCCTTTGATGTTCTGGAGGCGTTCAATATGTCCAATCTTTTTTGAAAATGGAGTAATTTCATTATAATGGCACGGGGTTTTGTGGAGGAGCCTTCCCTTCCGATTCGATGGGCTACTTCAATGTCGACCTCCTCGATCTGGATGTTAAGTTTCGCCGACAGCGTTAATGCCAGGTAGGCCTTCATCTGGCTGCCCTCGCATTTCTCCGGTAGATTATGCACTCGGAGATTGTTTCTTCGGGCTCTATTTAGGGCTGGGCGATATGGCTGAAATCTCTATCACGATATAGGCTCAGTATATTGGTCGATATCGATAATTATTGAATTTTTTTAATGATGTATTTAAATGGGCCCAGGTGCGCAAAACACCTTAATTTTTTCTAAGGTTTATATTTTATTTTTAATATAGAGTTATTACATTAAATGGCAGCACTGTCATGTATAAATGTATAGTAAAAAATAGTGTTTGAGCAGGGTTGAATTCTGCTTTAAAGTGGCCTATTATTTTAGGGTTCTTTTAAACTCCTGAAGTAGCCCATTCTCTCCCTTAAATAAAACTAGTAGTCAAAAAATAATAATTTAAGAGGAGAAGTCTAATGTCTCTGCACACCAAAATATAAGCTGAATAAATAGGCCTACCAATACATAAAGGAAATTAATATTTTAACTAAAATATGTTATGTTATTCTTCTATTAAATAGGCCAATCAGAGAGGAGCTTTGTGTGGTTTACATTGTTGCCTATGTGGCAACTGTTCTGATGCGGACTCGTTAGCATAATGTGACTTCAAAACGAAGTTTGTTTTGGTGCACTGGCATGCTTTTCACTTCACACAAGGCTACTTGATAACATGGATTACTTCAATGAGTTTGATTAAGGTAAAATTACAAAATCATTCAGCTTTAATGTGTTCAGTAGGTTGCTGACCAAGTGACCATACTAGCTAGTTTGAGCTTTGTCTGTTGTAGGTTTACCTTGCTAGCGTTGTGCGCTAACATCGTCAAATCTGTCCCTGCAGCCAGTAACGTCATGTGCACCGTTAGCTGTCAGCTGTCGTACTTTACAAGTTCATATGTGAACAGTGTTGTTCATCAGGCCTTTCCGACTTTTCAAGCAATCTACTCACAGTTATTAATTACGATTGCCCTGTATTACTAAATCAGAACATGAATCAGCTGAAAGTATCTCTGACTAGTTTCAGGCTACATGAAAAGCAAGCCTGAGTTGCAGCAGCTAACTAGTAAACAATCATTCAGTGCGTGCCCTTTCTGGTAGAGCGCAGTCAATGAGCGCAGCGCGCCTCTTGAAAATGCGGACAGAGCGGAGCTAGAATCCGCCCGGGGAAAAGAATTCTATCGAAAGTTCTATCGAGCGCATTTTCTATTGCTATCGAGTACATGTCTATCGCGATTCATATCGCTATCGTTTTATCGCCCAGCCCTAGCTCTATTCTCTACTTGGTCTAAGTCTTCCGTAACTTTGGAAAGTTGCTTTTCCAGGGTTTTGATTTTATTTTCTTGTTCTTGTAGTTGAATAGCTTGTTCGTGAACATCAGACGCCATGACCTCATATTTGCGGTCCATTGAGGCAATGGTTTTAGACAATTGATCAACTTTAGTGTTGAGAACGTCAATTTTCTCAATTTGCTTCGATATATTGTTTACCTCGTCTGAGAGTTTTTTGTTTGAGTCTAATACCTCTTGCATCATTCCTTGTAGTTTATCCATTTCTTTGGACCTAGAGGTGGTCATTGTTACGTTATGCAGGTCTTGGCTTGTTTTTCTGTCTGTTTAGACTTCAGTTTGTTTGCTTGTTCTTTTTCTCCTTTCTTCTTCTTACATCACTTAAATGCTAGATGCCCAGAGTAATCCGTTCACCGTGATTTTCATGTTGTTGCAAAACTGTTTGAAGAAGTTAAGTTTGTTTTAGGATTTCAATTAGGGGGAGAGCTGCGCGC
>JAODXP020000188.1:141712-197432 GCA_027497455.2 Sardinella longiceps
CGTAATTTTAAAATTATTTTTGCACATGTTTACATTCATAAAATGGCCAAAAATGAACATTATAAGCGGATTTCTTGATTACTATAAGCGAATTATTTAAACAGCATTTGTATAGAAATGATTCCGTCCCAAGCCTTTTGATCTATATAAGCGGCTGATTACTATATCCGTGACCACTATAAGCGGATTCCACTGTACTTTAAAATTGGCAAGCAGTGTCCTGTGTGCAGGAGTGGTAGGGGATTCCAACTTAATATAAAATTATTTGAATTACCTAAATTTGAAAATGATCATTATGAAGGCTAGAGCTGAAACATTGGTTAAATAAATGGGTAACTGATGAATGTGCCACAAATTATGCTTCCTTATCAGGCATTTACAGATTTGTCAAAATTTGACGTACAGTATAAGCACTGTTTCATCATAAATATTAAAAAGAAGGCATACTAGTTCTTTAAGGGTTACACACAGGGAAGGCCACACACCAGGGGGGCAGTGAATTAGGCAACCCTGTAACCCCTAAATATCCTCTCTGCGGCTTTGTAAACCTACTCTGTAATTGGGCAGCAACGAGCAAATCGGTCATCTGGAATGGCATTTTCATTTGTGTATACCAGTGATGCAGAAAATGAAGGAAATTGGATGTGCTTTGTCATTGTTTCCCCATAGCCTATTTGCATGGCCATCCAGTGCAAAATGAATTCATAAGAAAGTGTGATCTTGTTTTCACGTTATTCTCTCGGAGCGTCAGAAATTCACACAGAAACAAATGGAGACGGCAGAAAACATTTATGAAGAAGCGAAACAAAATGAAGGAAAGTGCATCTATGTTGTTTCTAATGCAACTAAGCAAAATGGATTGGAAGCAAGAAACCTACTACATGGTAATTAACAGTACTTTAATTAGTTCTCTCATTTTTCTTACCACTCTGCTTGTTCATGATCATTCATACTGCAAATAATTACACTTGTTTCCTCTCAGGACATTACAAGTGGGCAGTGGCATGTCTAGGACTACTGTGTATTCTGCTGGTGGCCACTACTATAGGACTTCTACTCAAACTACCTGCAGAGAACAGTCAAATACAAAGCATGTATGATAATCTGACAAGGGAGACAGAGTTTTTAAAGAAGAGTTACAACATCCTGACAAGGCACAATTCTCAATTAGAAATTAGCTGTCAAAACCTGACAAGAGAGTTATCCCTCTTACAGCATAGGTGCAACATAGTGGCTGACGAGAATGAGAAACTACAGAAGACACTTTGTCATCCAAGTGAGTTTTCATTTTGCTTTTTTTTTAATCCCATATGTTAACATTATGCAAGACTGACTGCATCTAATAATGGGATGCTGTTTGCTCAGAACAGAAATGTATGATTCATTTTTATATGTGGTTGTGTAACATTTCAACATGTCTAAGGTCAGTGATAACACAAATGAGGACAAGGTGAATGATGCTAAAGACAAAATAACATTTCAGTTTATTACATTAACTGGTAAGATGCCTTCAGATAGACAGCATAAACAGTAATCATATTTAAAATAATACTAACAACAACAACATTAATAATTACTACAAAAGCGCTCAGAGAGCCCAGACCTCTGCCAAGGCAATGTGGTCACAGACTATATTCCAGATTGTGTTCTGGATCACATATCGCCACCAAAATACAATCAGTTCTTACTTATCCCAATATACACGTTGTCCAAAAACTTAATCAAAATCCGTGCAGTACTTCTCGAGTTATGTTGTACACCAGACCCGGCGCCAGACGCAAATTGGTGGGCGGGCACTGCGTTACTTGAGGGGGGCACCAATTTTTTATATATATCTGTGATAGTATAGGTCAAGGACGTGTCTAGGAAAAACGGAGATACTCTTTTCTCACATTCGCATAGGAGAGTTCGTTTGGGTTTGGGGTTGAAGGTAGAGGACATCATGCGTGCATTAATTAGATCTACGCGCTTGTTGCACTCTACTTTTGCATTACCGTTTTGAAACACAACCCAGGAAAAATTGATTGAGACATTGTAGGCTTGGATTCACAATATTATGAATGAATATATGAATGTATGCTTATTTCGAAGGAATTACTGGCCTGGTTTAGACTTCACCAACTTATCAGTTGCACTCAGCCTACAGCTGCCCGCTCCAGCAAGGGAGAGGGCTATTCCCCCTCCCCTTTCTCCTTCCACTCGCTGTGAGACCAAAAGCGCACCTGCACGAACCTCACTACTCGCAAATGGCCATTATCAGAAAAATGTAATTCACATACAGTGCACATGATGAGCTAAAAAAAAGAATGCATAGCCTAGTATGATGTCGGCGTGTCATGGACACTCTCAAAAAAGGCTAGGCACTACTGCTTTTTCTCGAGTTTTCACTCAAAAGAAAATAGGCGAATACCCTGAAAACATGAGCCTATTTAATCACGAATAGAGCAAAATCGCACCATTTCATCAACAATAGATAGACTAGGCCTAACTAACCCATTCAAATAGGCTAGATACCCCCTTCAAATGAATTTGCCTATTGACACATTTAACAGAAATATATATATGGATTTATTCATTCACGTTTAGATTATCTTGCATATTCTGTGACAGAGAAGTCGGAGACAACAACGGAGAAAGTAGTGGGTTTGTATTTTTTCCGTCAGTTTTCTCCTATCCATTGGCGCAAGCTTGTAGGCTAAGCAAAAAGACAGATCGAACACAGTGCGCCATCTACACGACAACTAAACTGTAGGCCTACTGACTGTAGCCTACACACTGCAAAGTTGTTTCCAAAGGTCAGCTCTGTGTTTGAATAAAAGCTGCCGTTTTAATAAAAGAAAAGGCGTCTGCGCCTCCGAGGCCAATGCATTCTAATTCTCAATTAAACCAGCAAGCAACCGCAGAAGTCACAGTTGCACATCATAGGCTATTCTCTTAACACAATGCGTAGCTGAAATACGATGTTCAATCAATGTCATGAAACTAAATCAAGATGTAATCTATCACGTAGTCCTAGATGTCGAGGTTATATTTCCGATTTTTTTATTCAGTCCGTGGTGGTGGTATAACCTAAAAGTGACAGGTTTTCAATTTTTCAATTTTATTTTATTTGTATAGCGCACAAATACAGTACATTGTCTCACGGCGCTTCGCAGACAGTACGGGAAGCATCCATGAGAATCAGGGGCAAGGAAAAACTCCCTCGCTTTGTAAATAATTTGTTATGTAGGAAGAAACCTTGGGCAGATCTACGCCTCATGGACTCAGCCTACCTGCCTGGGGCCTAATAAAGTATCCGTAAAGTCTGATGCATAGATTGACCATGGTTAACACAAAACAGTATGAGTACTGAATGTAGTCAGAGATGATATACACATAGTTTGTGTGACAGTCAGGGCCAAGGGATGGAGTCAGTAATTGGAGTGTGGGATTAGTCAGTAATTGGAGTGGGATCAGAGTTCATTGGGTGCTGGTCGCCATCTAAGTAGTGGTCATCAGGGGGCCATCAGGCCAGTTCCATCACGGGCCTCAGAGAAAAGGGGAGGATGGTCCTGGTGTGTGGCTCCGGGGGGGTTGGTCAGCATCCGTAGTGGGGTAGAGTTGGTGGCAGGGAGGTTCATCACTCAGCCCAGGGTGTCCGCGGGTTTGTAAAAAGTTGTAAAAGGTAGTAAATGAAATCAGGTCAAATTAAGGCCAGTAAAAAGTAGTAAAAAGTAAAAAGCGTCCTCTGACGAGGTAGTAAATTTTTGAGCCCCCATCCAAATGACGCTATGAATTTTTCAATTTGTTTAACTCACATCCATCCTAACTCCTTAAATTACTAAACTTCTGTGGACTTAGCCTACTGTATTATTTTGCGTTGCGAGTGGAACCTGAGTGATAAGCTGCAGATGATGTCACGCCTGCCTACCTCACGCGCGGTCAATCAATCTGGGTAGGCTACCTGCCAGATCTCTTCGCAAGTTCGCTATTAGTTAATTTCAAATAAAGGAACCGTAACAAAGGCTATGAAGATTAGACGACTTGAGGTAAAAGGCTGTGAGTGAAACTGTCGCCACTTTTTTGTTGCCTGTCACGTCATTAAGGACTTAAACACCCATGAGGATAAATGTTGCACCAGAGACAGTGGGTGAAGCAGGTCATTGCGAATGAGAATATGTCTGTCATCTGTTAAAAAGTTCCCATTTAGAAATGACTTCTTTTGAGGCATAGCCTTCATGTTTTCATATCCGCTCACTAGTCTTTGCCTCGTAATGCCATTCATTTCGGCTACATTATCCGTCAAAGCCCCGTAAGGATCAAAACGATTTCAAATGAACCGTCATTTTTGCTAGCTAGCTTGACTTTGCAAATCACCAGTGCTATGAATGAGGCTAGATTTAAGAAAATATAGCCAAATAGCACGTCAGTAATGATTTTTTTAAAAAGTGTTTCAAACATACAGTGATTTTGAGTATTTCAAAGAAATGTGATCACTGAAGCTATTGTCAGCATGTGCCTGTCTGTGCGCTGAATTGTGCATAGGACTCATGTGAAATTGAATGGGGAAAGGCCAGACGGCTCTCACCCAATCCTGTTCTCTTATGATGAGCCCTGTGTAATCTTATATGTCCACATGAGTGATAAATATAAGGTAAATAATAAACATATTCAGAACAATAATATATATGATCCTGAAAGTTAAAGTGTTAATGATGATGGAAGTATAGCCTAATACGGTGTCCTGACACAAGTAAGCTGTATCATAAGCAATAATTCATAAGTAATTTAGGGGTGCTGTGAATGCAAAAAATGTTGATGGGGTGCCTTGAGCTCAAAAAGTTTGAGAACCACTGGACTAAAGCAAAAATAGATATTTCAGATTTTAGTTGCATTTTTTACAGTAGGTTGCATGAGGAAAGAGAGAGGGGTGGGGGGGGGGGGTATCCTATCCAGGCTCCTGTAATTTAGGGTATCTACCTCTACTGTATGTACTGTAATCAGAAAGAATCATCGTGGGTTTTCAAACTTTGGCGGCATAGCCTAATATTGACAAACTAGAAAAGCACTGAGAGAGCGCAGACCTCCGCCAAGGCAATGTGGACAAAGACACAACATAAATTCCAGATTGTGTTCTGGATCACTGATCGTACCAAAATTGTCTGAATATGTAGGATTCCACCGCCCCCAAAGAAAAAAAAAGTGCGCTGCTAGATGTTGTGGAGGTAGTAAAAATATTGTAAAAGGTAGGAAAAAAGGTAGTAAATGGTAGTAAATTCAGCACCAGGATTCCTGTATATACCCTGTTGTTACATAGTGAAAGTGGGCGGGGCTTGGGATCGGTCAATTGGGAAGCCGTCAGGCCCAGGGGCCTTGCCAGTCTTCATCAATGTAATTGCCTGACTGATTTCCATCTCAGATATGTCACCATCTAGAGATGCAGCGTCCACTGAACTAAGTGTAGGGAGGTGGATAGACTGGAAGAAGTCTGTGGTGGGTGAATCCTCAGGCATGTCTGAGGAATACAAACGTTCATAGAACATCCTAAACTGGTCATTAATAGCTACTTGATCAGAAGTGGGGCTTCCACCAGGGGTACTAATTTCTGCTATCAGGCCATCTGCAGTGGACCGTCTTAGCTAATGGCATAACAGCTTACTAGCTCGCTCCCCATGTTCATAGAGAGTCAGCCGAGAACGTAGATAAAGGCCCTGAATGTGTGCTGACGCTAAAGAGTCAAACTCTGTCTGTAGTGCTATGCGTTCCTTATAGAGAACAGTAGATGGTGTAACTGCATGCTTCTGGTCTATGTCCTTAATAGAGTCTATGAGTTCAGTCATACGCTTCATCTTTTCCCTCTTAACGCTAGCAGAGTATGAAATAATTTGGCCCCGTATGTAGGCTTTAAGAGCCTCCCACACGGTCCCCATGCTCGTCCCAGACCCCATGTTAATTTTAAGAAAAACATCAATGTTTGTAGAGACAAAATGCACAAACTCCTCGTCTGATAAGAGGGTTGGATTGAATCTCCATGTTCTATGTGGGGTTAAATGATCAGGAAAACAGAGTTGCATTACCACTGGGCTGTGGGCAGAAATGACTATGCTTTCATATTCAATTGACTTGACAATAGAGAGTAGGTTCTTGTCTAGCAAAAAATAGTCTATTCTAGAGTATGACTGGTGAGCGGGAGAAAAGAAAGAGAAAATTTTAGCTGTTGGGTTTTTAAATCGCCACGGATCCACAATCCCATAGTTGTCAATGAAAGAATTAATTGCTATGAAGAACACAATTCCAATCCCCAGATAGTATCAGTCTATGAGAATTAAGATCAGGCAGTAGTGAAAATATTTTTTTTAAAAGTCAGGGTTGTCCCAGTTGGGCGCATAAACACAGGCTAACACCACTGGTGTATTCTGCCCTACTAAGGCAGAAGGCAGTAACTTAAATTTTTTCAAAAATGAGTTTTTGTCATATTTGCAATTATAAGCATCAGTTTTATCATGTGAACAAACATGGAGTTTGAAATCACTTGTTTTGGGGGTAAAATAAGATGTAAAGTAAAACAAGTTGAAAATCCTTTGGGTAAACTAAGGCAGAACACTGTAACTTCAGTTACTGCTTTTTTGCCTTCTGCTCTGGACCTGCGGAATTCTGGAACTCTGAAGTTCCAAACTGAGGCAGAACACAGTAACTTCAGTTACTGTTAATCTGTTAACAGTTAAAACTACTTTTTAAAATTTCAGTCATATCAATAATCAAAAAAATATAAAATTTAATTATAATATTATGAAATATTATCAGCCTGATAGAAAATGTGTGTAACTACTATTTGCGGCAGTATGACATACCACCCTACAAATACACGCATAAAACCCATATAGGTCCACAATTTATATGTTAATAAACAAGACATTTTGTCATAATGACTCTAATAGGGTGTATACTGCTTAAATTATATGTAAAAGTTGTCTTTGTTGCTTATTATTTAGATTTAAAATGGAAGTTACAGTCTTTTGCCTTAGTATGACTAACTGTCATTCCGGGGGCAATGCTAAGGCAGAACACAGTAACTTCCAAAAAAGGGTCAAAAGTCAACTGTGGGTAAAATTATTTTTGATCAATAGATGTAGGTAGCCATACACTACAAACTGTGAAAATTACAGCTTTGTAGCTATAACCAAATTGTGAGGACATTAATTTCTTTTAAGATAACTTTAACATCATTTTTCTCAGTTTCACACTCTGGTGAGTTACTGTCTTTTGCCTTAGTAGGGCAGTATTGTACAGATGGCCCTGCACGATTACATAGCGCCCATTCCATTACAATGTGAGACTGGACAAACTGCACCTGTCTGCGTATCAAAATTGCAACTTTACTACGCTTTACTGGGTGGTTGAGCCCCTTAACATTCCAGCTGACAAAGGTAGTAGTAGCACTAGACCCACTCAACGCCATGTAAGATGATGAAGCACCCTAAATGAAGCCTTCCGGGGACAGGGGGGTGGTGGGTGAGGGGAGGGAAGAGGGTGGAAACAAGGAAACAAACAAAAATAAAAAAAAAATACATTTAACACAATATGCAATAGGAATACAAAAATGTGTAAACACAAACAAACATTCTGATATAACCCAGTGCAACCATATGCCCACACCATAGGCAATCCCCAAATATGCTGGTCTTCCCCATGGGGAGACTGCACTAAACTCCCCTAAGCACTCGTAACTCACTATAGCTTACCTAGCGAGCCTGAGCTCCGCCAGAATCTTGTAACGATATCAATGCATCCTGAACAATTAGCCTATACTTAATTGTTCATCAATATCCACAACCCAACTTACGTAAACAGAAATTCGATCTGCAAACATGAGCTGCGCCCGCTACCTAGAGCTAGGCACAGTAATGAAAAACAAAAACAGTCAGTGAAAGTTTGCAGTGTCCGCCTGATAAAGTAACGTTAAACTAAACACAGCATGGAACGTAACGGCATAAACTTTCACACGAAATCAGATTGTTACTCTCAGACATAAAAGGGACAAATATCTTGGTCTCATGAATCTAATTGCTGAAAGTCCAGTTAAATATATTTCAATGACTTCTCAGCTAGAAGGTTAACTTTTCAATCTGAAAGGATACCTCAGCTCTGCTGCGCTGCTTCACGGAGATTTAGAGCAAAGTCCTTAGCCTTTATCGGGTCAGTGAAACTGTGGCGCTGGCCATCGGTCTTGGTAGTGACTAGCAGCACCGCCGGGTATCTCAGCCTGTAGTCGACGGTTTTACAGTCCATGAGGATCTTCTTGGTCTCCCTGAAAGCGACGCGCTGCTTCACCACATTCTGTGTGTAGTCTGGGTTGATCCTGATTCGGTCTCCGTCTGATGTGGTCAACTCCCTAGCATTGGCGGCTTTGCGTAGGATATCCTCCTTCTCCCGGTAGTAGTGAAATTTAACAACGAAGGCACGGGGTGGCTCCTTATCACCAGGCCGGGCGCGCAGTGTGCGGTGTGATCTATCCAACGTCGGAGAGTGCTCCAGTCCCAGCACATCCTTTAACAGACCTGCCATAAATGTTACAGGCGTCTGGCCAACTTCCCGTCCTTCTTTAATCCCAGTGATGCGGAGGTTGCTCCTTCTTGACCTAGCTTCAAGATCCTCATTCTTATCGGTCACTGCTTTAACGTCTCTTTGAAGTTGCTGAACATCTTCTTCCAGCTTAGCGATGATGTCTGAGTGTCTGTTGCATGCTGACTGTAAGCCTTCCACGGTCTCCTCCAGCACCCCCGTACGACCTCTAACTTGCTCAATGCTACTTTTCAGCTCTTCGCTTAGTTGAGTGATTTGCTGCTTCAGCTCTCGAGCCTGCGACTCAGCTTTCTCGTCAATTATTTTCAATAGGTCGTCTTTCAGATGCTGTATAGCTTTGAGGACAGTGTTATTAGATGCATCGTCATCTCCACAGCTAGCTAATTGAACATGTGGTTTGTTAGCCTTAGCGTCAAGCTTAGCCGAGCGTTAGCCGAGCGTTTAAAGAAACTGATGTCAGGAATAATGCTGATGTCGATTTATTACAGTAACATAGGCTACGCAAATGTCAACGGGAGAAGCCCAGTGTCTCATCCAAGTGATTTTCGGGTCTCGTAGGCATTCTCGAATTTCTCTAGGGGTGCATGTCCGTTTTAAGGGGCCACTAAGGCCTCGTTCAGATTGGCATCCCAAATCCGATTTTTTCATATCCAGATTGTATCTAGAATTGATTTCGGGTGGTCTGAACAGCAGAAAACCACATGAATTCCGATTTTTCCGAATCTGTTACGCCCTACATACCCATGTGGTGTCAATTGCGATTCATATCGGATATGCTGCGATCTGAACAGCTTTTCCACATGGGATAAGATTTCACCGTGTCACTTGCGTCATTTGTCACGTGACACAAACATCAACACGTGGAATGCAGATGGACGGAAGTGAGAGATCAATGTTAATTCTCCTTTTAAAAAACAGTGTCGTTTGCTATAACAACGTGTCAGTGCGCGTTATGGATTTGCCGCAAGTTGGAGTTTACCTCGCGTGTGGAAAGCAAGGTTTACCTCGCGTGTGGAAAGCAACGTCAGTGAAAGTTTTCAACCACGCATCAGAAAGGCAACTAACAGCTGTGCTGGACTGCATTGATGCACTGAAATAAAGATGAGTAACTTTATTCTTCCATCTCTGATACTTCCTTGTTACTTGTAGCTGTGTGCTACGGCCCCACTTAACCATCTGAGAGAGAAACAACCAGCATTCTACCCTCCGCGGGTTTGTTTATTATTTGTGGGCATGATGCGTTGGGGTACCATAGTAACCCACGTGGATATGGCAGGTGATTAGCGGACATGGAGATCCGATATGACAAGCAATGTGAACGCGGTCGATAGAGAGATCTGATGTTGATCAGATATGCTAAAAATCAGATTTGGAGTGCAGTCTGAACATAGCCTAATATTTGATATGCCCAACCAGATTTGTTAGACTTATCTCTCACTCAGCCCCTGCCCAATTATTTTATCTTAACTTATCAAAACCTCATAAATATTCAACATTTGTTTCACACCTTGTTACTTCTTTTGGTCACAAGGTGGAGGTATTAGACCACATTTAAATCAAATCATTGCTTTGCTTTTCGACCCTTGGATGGGGCTATTGGATTACGGTTGTACGGAGTGTTTATTATGGCCTTGAAGATGTGCCCCCTTATCTTTTGGACTGTGACTCATGTACCTGGTATTTCAAAACATTTTCAGCTTGGATCAGACACTTATGCCTCGATTCATTAACTTGACATGATTATATGGAATTAAAGACAGTTAGTTGAATAATAGTCGTGAATAACATACAAGGATATTCTATGGTGTTTTAGACTCAGTGGTACCAGGGTTTTTTGGCTGATGGCACATACTTCATGTTACAAGATTTCAATAAAAGGCACGGTACTTTCCAAGAACACATTCAACATGATATCCAGTGGCATGTTAACCCCCAACAGATGAATTTCTTTAAATTGAAATAAATGAAAACCATTTAACTCTAACTTAAGACTCTTTGTGGGACCTGACCTTATTTTACAGGTGCTGTTTGGTACTTCATGTTCCACTCACCAAACCATTAAACCACTAAATGTTTTCCTTTGGCAATTATAAAATCCAAATATGGTCTATTCGGAAATCATGTTTACACACACAGGTGGCTCCCTCAAGATTCTTATGCAGACTCCCTGCGACTCCCTGTTCTACTCCTTAAACAGGCCACTTATTGTTTTCCTTTGATACTTGTCCAAATGTGATGTGGTCATAAGATCATGTTTACTCACAGAATAGTGGCCTACCTCTGCCTTGAGCAGAGGCAGACACAGAGGCCTAATTTTTTGACAGAGACCTTTTACATTTTCATGACCTTTCCCGACGTACCATTTTAACATTAATACATGAGAAAAAACACCACAATCCCTTGTAGATAAGGCATGGGTGTTTGAGGTGGTTGTTAGGCTGTTGCTAGGGCGGATATCATGGTTACTATGTTGGTTGCCAGGTCATCAATGTGGAAGTTGTTGCAAATGATGATGCAGGGATGCAAACGGTGCCTTTTTTTTGGGGGGGGGGGGGGCAGGATAGGTCGTGCTAGAATTTCAGAGTAACCTGTGTAACGGGGTGGTATGTCTGCGCGCCCACCAATACATATGCTGGACAATACCACAAATCAGCTTCAAGACTTCCCGAGGCTCCGGGGAAGCAACAGCTAGACTAGCATAGTCCCTTAGTTCATAGAACCGTGGTTACATAAGTAACCTTCATTCTATTTCACTTCGGGACTATGCTAGTCACATACTAATGGGATGGAAATACCAAAGTAAGTTGGTTCCCCCAAAAACAAAAACAACACAGGTAATTTGATTTAATAAACTTTATTAGAAACCAAGTCAGAATAACTCATTCCTGGGAAAGCAAAGAGGACTTGAGTATAACTGAACCCACATCATGAGACGCAGCAACATTCACCTGATAGAATCTCGCAAAGGTGCCCGCTGAAGCCCAACTGGCTGCGACACAAATGTCTGCTAAAGGAACACCTTTGAGCAGAGCCCAAGAGGCAGACACTCTTCTAGTCGAATGTGCTTTCACAGTTGACGGAAGGGGCTTACCTGAGGCATCATAGGCAAGTTTGATTGTCTCAACAATCCAATGAGAGAGACGCTGCTTGGTGATGCGCCTACCCATCACCCTCTCTCCAAAACACACAAACAACTGGTCTGTTTGGCGGAACACCCGCGTCCTGTCCACATAATGTAGTAAGGCTCGAACAGGACAAACTGCCAACATGGAACCATGATCACTCTCAGAGGCCTGAGAGGAAGGAAGTGCATTGAGAGTCATCTCCTTGTTAACATAACCCTTGGGGAAAACTTTAGGCAAGAAAGAAGGATTAGGGCAGAGAGTAACACTCCTCTGATCCGTGCCCACGCGGAAACAGTCTTCACTCACAGAGAGTGCATGTAATTCACTGATTCTCTTTGTTGAGGTAATGGCCATGAGAAATGCTGTCTTAAGAGACAAGAGTTTGAGATCAATTGACTCCAAAGTTTCGAATGGAGCTTTGGGCAGTGCCTCCAGAACTATATACAAATCCCAAGAAGGAAAGGACTGAACTCTCGGTGGTCGGAGTCTCTGAACACCTTTAAGGAACCTCGTCAAGAGCGGATGTCTACCAACTGGACCATCAGGGCCCTCGTCATGACATGCTGACATAGCAGCATACACCTTCAAAGTAGATGCCGCTCGACCAGCATCATAAAGTGTACGCAAGAACAGCAGAATAGAATTTATGCCACACGATTCTGGGCAGAGGCCTTGTCCCTCACACCACTGACTGTATATTTTCCACCTTTTGTCATAGGCTGAAGTGGTTGAAGGTGCCAGCGCCCTCTCCAACACATTCAAGACACTGGGCTCCAGATCTAAGTCAGACCATTTCCGCCACTCAGGATTCGGATGCCACAGCTTCCCTTGTGCTTGTGACAGCAGATCTGGCCTCTGTGGAAGCTCCCAAGGTGTCCCCACTACGAGAGATAACATTGGCCCATACCACAGGCGTCTGGGCCACTTCGGCGCTACAAGAATGAGCTGGAGAGCTGCTACCCTGACCCTGTCCAGGATCGCTGGAATCAGTGGGAAGGGGGGAAACGCATAAAGCTTCTTCTTCGGCCACTTGTGGGCCAAGGCATACAGACCAAGTGGGCCTGGGGGATTGGACATCGAAACCACAGCAGGCACTTTGCGTTCTCTGCAGAGGCAAACAGGTCTACCTCTGCCTCTCCGAACTTCTCCCACAGAAGACTCACTACTTCGGGGTGTAATTTCCATTCGCCCTCTGGAGGTCCGTTTCTGGACAGCATGTCTGCGGCTGTATTGAGAACACCCTCCCCTTCGAGACCGCACCCTAACTAATGACAAAGATAATACTCGCCTGAAAACAAATCAGTAACTACCCCTTAATAGCCCTTAAGAGTAATTAACAAGACGCTATTACACCGACAAATGTGAGCGAGGGCCTCCTATAGCTCCGCACTAGAAGCAGCTAACGTTAACAAGAATCCACATCAGTTATCAACAGAGCGTGCGCACGGTCAGACAAGCTCCACGAAGCAAGTAGCTAGAGTACAATGTGAGCTAAATTCGGTTGCAGCTGGGTCGAGCACACACACCCAGTCTGGAGCAACTAAGACTTAAGTCACAATAAGTTAACTTGACGTGATAAGTTAACTCTAACCAAGGATGTCAAGGTGGACGAACACACACCTGTATCCAAGCTGACAGAGGCGCAATTCGGAACAAGTTCAACAATTAACAGAACAGTCAAATAACGCTGTTAAGTCTGACCAAGTACACCGCTCGTCGGTTACACAGTAATAACTTGACTTAGTAACAAAACAGACAGGGTAATTCAATGGAGGCAAACCTCCAGTACTCACCCTGCGAGCTAGCTCAACACTTACCTCTCCTGGCCGAGGGAAAAAAAGAGGCTGATTTGTGGTATTGTCCAGTATATGTATTGGTGGGCGCACGGACATACCACCCCGTTACACAGGTTACTCTGAAATTCTAGCACGACCTATCCTGCCGGCCAGCGGAAGGATATCCCATTAGTATGTGACTAGCATAGTCCCGAAGTGAAATAGAACCGCCATTCAATCTGATCTGACATATACAGTATGCATGCAGAATAATCTGTTGCAAATAATCTGTCTTTCTCTATGTGTAGGCCTATAGTGCATCACATCGCCAACAATTGCAGATAATTGTTTTTATCCACAAGAAAAAATCGGCTGTCTCATCTGCTGTTGAACAGAGCCCAGTTAAGCCAAGTTCACATTACACGACTTTAGCCACGACACGACAAAACAAGACACGTCTGCGAGCTCGAGTGTTCACATTTAACGACTAGCAGTTTTAGTATCGGGAGTCTCATGGTCGGGCGCGAGGCTGATCTGCGACCTCTGTGTTCACACTACAAGACCTGGCCCAGACAGATCTTAGGGTGCGCTGGTTGTGTCCACGTTCGTATAATCAACACCATAATGTTAACGTTAGCATACAGACTATAGCAGAGCCAGTTTACGGTTAAAATGTTTCTGACTATACGCTACAGTCATGACTGCCACTGTTAGTTTGCCACTGATCTCATGTTGTCTGTAGCTACTGTTTCGTTTTCGTTATTGCCGCAAAAATATTTTAGAATTATTGACGAGGTTATCTGGATGGCCAATTGTATCCGTTTTCGCAAGTAAACTTCACATGACACATGTTTTGAAAGAAGGCTATTGCTTGGTGTAGAAGTGCAACTTCAAATATGGTTTTTGAGTTTGGAAATTTTAAAGATGACAACGTGAGTCATGTTTCTTGATTGGCTGTTGCCTGGAAAATCGCTTGCGACTTCTCCAAATATCTAACATACTAGATGTCCCCCGACAACCTGCGTCGAGCCCGCGACTGCCCTAAATCGTGTCGGAGAGTTGTTCACACATGACGACTTGGACTCGCAGATCCACTGCCGAGTTTCCCCACGACCACCTGTGATTTCTAATCGACTCTGCAACCTCAGAATCGGCTCTAAAATTGCCAAGTTCACACTACACGATTTTAGAGACGATTCTCGTTAATAATTCTAAAATATTTTTGCGGCAATAACGAAAACGAAACAGTAGCTACACACAACATGAGATCAGTGGCAAACTAACAAGTGGCAGTAATGCCTGTAGCCTATAGTCAACATTTTAACCGTAAACTGGCTCTTCTATAGTTTGTATTCTAACGTTAACGTTATGGTGTTGATTATACGAACGTGGACACAAACAGCGCACCCTTGGCTCTGTCTGGGCCAGGTCTTGTAGTGTGAACACAGAGGTCGCAGATCAGCCTCGCGCCCGACCCTGAGACTCCCGATACTAAAACTGCTAGTTGTTAAATGTGAACACTCGAGAGCTCACAGACGTGCCGTGGCTAAAATCGTGTAATGTGAACTTGGCTTAACATGCTTGATGTCCCCTGACAACTTGCGTCGAGCCCGCGACTGCCCTAAATCGTGTCGGAGAGTTGTTCACACATGACGACTTGGACTCGCAGATCCACTGCCGAGTTTCCCCACGTTTCCCTGTGATTTCTAATCGACCCCGTGACCTCAGAATCGGCTCTAAAATCGTGTAGTGTGAACTTGCCATTATAGGCTGCATACGTAATGCACCTGACTGGCTTTAAACATGGTCAGGGTAGCCTTACCCACTTCTTTAAATGGGAGAAGCACATTTAAGATAGATGGATAGATTTCTTTATTATCCCCAAAGGGATATTCTTTTTCACACAACAACAGTCAATAGCATGTGACATTTAAAACATTCAACAGTATCCACAAACAAACAACAACATATACATTACTCCACACCTTCTCACCATCCCATATATACAGCCCACATTTAACACATACACATAACACGTTTAACATTTAGACATCAGAAAAAAAACACACAGAACCCCACACCCCAAACAAGACATAAAACTGAGTGTACCAGCATGAGCAGGGAGGCAGACTGAATTATTGCAGTTTGTTGAGTGCAGTGATGGCTGAGGGAATGAAACTTTTCTTGAAATGTGCTTTTGTCCAGTCCAAAACTCTGTATCTAAGGCCAGATGGTAGCAGAGTGAAAAAGCGGTTGAGGGGGTGGTCAGGACTGTTGGCTATGGTACGGGCAAGGCGTATGGTGGCTTTGTTGTTCGCTTCAGTCAGAGGTGGGGAGGTTTATGATTTTGGCTGCTATGTGTGAGATTTTAGTGAGTTTGTTCTTGTTGGTGACAGTGAGTAGAGTGAAGAAACGGGGAACAGTACAGTAGGATGGGTTGGATGGTACTTTTGTACAGCAACAGCAGAAGGGGGGGGGGGGGGGGGCAACTGATAGTGATCCAAGTTTGCGTATGACATATAGTCTCTGCTGTGCACGTTTCTGTGTTGTGGTTATGTGTTCATTGAAGTTTAGTTTATTGTCCATTGTGATTCCAAGGTATTTGAAAGTACTGACCTGTTCTACTGTTTTGCCATGGATGGTGATGGGCTGATGTCCAGGGGGTGACTTTGGTGAGTGTATGACCAGTTCTTTTGTTTTGTCGATGTTGAGTTCCAGGTAGTTGTCAGTACACCAGTGTGCAAAGTCTGTGATGGATTGGTGGTGGGCTTTGATGGAGTTATTGTCTGTGAGTAATCCTACTATGGCTGTGTCCAAGTCTGCGTATGACATATAGTCTCTGCTGTGCACGTTTCTGTGTTGTGGTTATGTGTTCATTGAAGTTTAGTTTATTGTCCATTGTGATTCCAAGGTATTTGAAAGTACTGACCTGTTCTACTGTTTTGCCATGGATGGTGATGGGCTGATGTCCAGGGGGTGACTTTGGTGAGTGTATGACCAGTTCTTTTGTTTTGTCGATGTTGAGTTCCAGGTAGTTGTCAGTACACCAGTGTGCAAAGTCTGTGATGGATTGGTGGTGGGCTTTGATGGAGTTATTGTCTGTGAGTAATCCTACTATGGCTGTGTCTGCATATTTGAAAAAAGTGGTGGTGGGGAGTGAGCTCTGGCAGTCATTTGTGTAAAGTGTGTACAGGAAGGGACTGAGGACGCAACCTTGGGGTAAGGTGACCAAATTTCTTTGAGGAAAATCGGGGACATTTTGACGTTCAGCGAACAAAATAACATTAAAATCTCAGTTCTTTTTGCTTTCACTGCATTTGACATGTAGTTTATCCATGGCCTAGGAGGCCTTATTTTCTCCTCCTAGAAGGGTATATAGGCCTATATTACAATTAGTTGTCTGTTCCCAGTATCTGGATGTTTTCCCCTATGCATTCTAAACTCACTATTAGGCCCTAGGATAAAAAACAGGTACTTTCCCACAAATTTTCAGACAGACTGAAGTGTTATCATTCTGGATGATGCATTACATTGTGTATTCTGTTGGATAAGCTAAAGCAATTCTAGGGTCTGTCAAGAGTTGTAGGAAGTGGTAGGATATAGACCTTTTTACCATTTTAAATGTGGGACCCACCTGTCTGTAGCCTATCTATGCTTGTTCCAAAAATGAGAAATAACCCAAGATAAGAGAGATTATAGCAGTAAACTAGGCCTATCTACTGATGCCATTATGGACAGAAATCCAGGAAACTTTGATACAAAATATCAGCTAAGTAACAAATAGGCTTCTTTTTTTTTAGTTTTTTTTCCTATGTTTTATGCTGTTGCCCTTTTAAGAAAAATAAAATCTCTACTCTCCTGTGTCTCGTCTGTTCTAGTAGGAGAGAGAGAAGATAGATGCTACTTATTAAATCCTACCTATTTACTGAAAATAGCTTTGAAACCTAAACTATTTGAGAAAAATAGCGCTGAAATGAAATACAAGGCCTGACTTGTATTAAGTTTGCTGAACCGGCAAATCACGGTAAAATGCGCAAAATGTATTGGCGAGGAGAAAATAGTCAAGTAAAAAGTTTGAAGTTTGAGGGAGAGTTTGTAAGTTTTCCTGGTCAGACAACCAAAAAGAGGGAAGATCCAATCAAAAATGGGACAGGTGGCTACTCCAGCCATGGATTAATACTGTAACTCAGCTGCAACTGGCTGGGTATTCTGTTTTTTTTTTTTTCCTGTCGAGTCGTACTCGGCCAAAATCGGGGACATTTTCGGGGACAGGTGCAGGCGGGGACAGGTCCTCAAAATCGGGGTCTGTCCCCGGAAATCGGGGACGTCTGGTCACCCTACCTTGGGGGGCTCCGGTGTTGGTGGTGATGGTTGTTGAGGTTACTGTCCCTATTTTCACTGTCTGTGGTCTGTTGCTGAGAAAGTTGTATATCCAGTGAATGAGGGGAGGGGTGACAGCCAGGTGTTGTAATTTCTTGATGAGTTGGTGGCGCTGGATAGTGTTGAAGGCGGAACTGAAGTCAACAAACAGGACTGAGGCGGAGTTTTTCGGGGATTGGAGGTGGTGGAGGAGACATGCCACTGCATCCTCTGTCCTCCTTTTCGGCCGGTATGCAAATTGGTGGGGATCCAGTTGTGGGTTGACGGTTGGTAGGATGAGGTGGAGTATGATTTTCTCCAGGCATTTCATGACTATTGGTGTGAGTGCGACTGGGCGGAAGTGGTTGTGCTCTGAGGGGCGGGGTTTCTTGGGTATGGGTATGATGGTTGAAGTCTTCCAGAGGGTGGGTACTGTGGCAGTTGTGTATGATTCCAGGAAGATGGAGTGGAAGATGGGTGCTAGCTCCATTCCATGTTTTAGCACCCTTGCTGGGATGCCATCTGGTCCTGATGCCTTGGAGACTTTGCACCTGGCCAGCTGCCGCTGTACATCCTCTTGTGTGAAGGGTGGGTGGTTGTGGGGTTCTCCGGGGGGTGGTGGGGAGGGTTCTGAGGAATTCCTCGCAGGTGCTCGTGTAGTCTTGGCTCTCAAACCTGTTGAAGAAACTGTTCAGGGAGTTTGCGAAGTGGAGAGGGTCTGAGCTTGGTAGGTGGTGAGTGGTGAGCGGTGAGTTGTTTGACTTTCTGAAATGCTTGTTTTGTGTTCATTCTGCTAAATTCCTCTTCCAGTTTGTCTTTGTATTTCATTTTGGCTTTGATAATGTCATTCTTTGTTTGTCTGTTGAGTAATTTGAGTGTGGCCCAGTCCTTTTTCCTGAATGCTTTCTGTTTATCTCTGAGTGCATGTTTTATGTTGGGGGTGATCCAGGGTTTGGAGTTTGGGTATTTCTTGACGGTTCTGACGGGGATGGTGGTGTGAATGCAGAACTTGATGTAGTCTGTGATGATGTCTACCCTTTCATCCAGAGTGCCCTGGAAAATTCCCCAGTCTGTGCAGGCAAGTGAGCCTTGCAGTTGTTCCGTTGCACCCTCCGACCAGAGGGTGACGCTGTGAGTTGTTGGTTTGATTCGTTTCAGCATGCATGAGATTGTATGCAAACTAGGGTGGCCACATAGTCCGGGGCCATTTCCGAAATGGCATAATATGCTGCTTGTGCCCCAGCACACAGTGCAGCACACACTACTGCTTCCCACAATTAATTAATTAGCTGCAGGTGCTCTACTTGAGTGGTTAAGCCCCATATTCTACTCACCAGTATGCAGCATTAGGCGCGTACGACATGAGCTTTGCAAAAGCGATATGACTGCCGAGATCTGCGTGATCAAACGGGAGGAGCTACAGACCTCTGCAGGAGAAGCTGGACACACTTACCTGCAGTTAACACTGCGTGACAGAAGGAAGAGATGTCGACAAATTTTGTTTGCATTAAATTAAGCTTGAATTACCTTTATATTCATCAAAATAATAACGAAATTGGCTGAAATAAATTTTATGATTTTTTAAATAAATGTTTGCATACGAAACATATTTGTTGCTCATTCAGAATTACTCTGAAGTTTCTATATGTTTGCCATATGGTCACAAAATAACATCAAAGAACAGAGCTACATTATTTGTGTTAGTATTCCTTAATTTTGGGAAAATGTGTCATTTTTGCAAAGGAGATTCAAGCCAATCAGGGTGAAGTTTATTGTCATGGAGGTGTTTCCATGCAGGAGCAGCAGAACGCAGTGAGGTTAGAACTGCTGCTCTGCTGCGCAGCAGTAGACTTGCTCCCGCGATATCTTAAGGCCATGTGACAGCAACTGCTGTGCAGAAAGAACGCCCATTCTGCCCATGTTGGACAGGTTTTGACCCAAATTGTACCACGTGTAGCGCAGCGCTGCGGAGCAGGCTGCGCAGCAGAAGGCTCCGCCCACATCTCGAACACGCTCATAGTATGTAAGCAGCAGAAGAGGCCTACTGACCACATGACCAGAACCTCATTAAATAATTGACTGCAGGTGCTCTACCTGACTGAAGCCCCACACTACTCCTGTGATATTTGTCATGTACTGCATGCTACACGCTGCTGTCTGCAGAGATCAGTATACGAGCAGTATGTAGCAGTCAAGTAGTAGGCATTTTCGGAAACAGCCCGGCTCTTCCATGCCCTGTCCAGCGTCCGGCCGAACATCAAGCCAGATGTGAACGGCCCACCACTATTAGGGCCCTATGAAATCTGTTTTATTTTTTCTCAAATTCCATTTTATTTTTTTCCAGATTCCGTTTTTTCAGATTCATTTTTTAGTTTCGAAGTTTTGTCTTTTTTATGGCCCTATACAATCTGATGACGGAAACTTTGTTTACTTTTATACTAGCCCATTGACAACGATGTCTTATCAGGGAAAGAGCTAACTGGGCTACGCATAGAAAGGTTGTGCATAGCAGGCTACAAACTCACATGGTGAACGACGGTAATGGTTACAGTGTGTGCAACAATCTGATAAGATTTTGCAGATCAATGGTATGTTTTGTGGAGTTTGTAGAATGGAAATCGAAAAGCGTATATTTAAATGTCAACTCGCAAAATATAGCAAATTCTGTGCGATTCCGTGTTTATTTGAAAATTCCGTTTAAATGTTGTGATTCCGTGATTTGGTCCGTGTTTTCGGTTTTGCGGAATCCATAGGGCCCTACACTATATTGTAGTGCCGAGGCTACCTGTCCCTCGCGAACTGTTCTCTGTGTGTGTGTGTGTGTGTGCATGTGTGTGTGCGCGTGTGAGTGTAAGAACTGAGATGTTTCATAAGGAGTTTCTAGGAGTTTCTGTTTCTAGGGTTGGGTTCGGGGTTCGGATTACCCTAGATTTCCCTAATAAACTGAATTCCCTTATTTGAAGAGGGGCTTTGGACGTTTTTTTTACCCCTAGTCACAATAAGCAGATAATTGTTATCAGAACTGGCCTATAGATAAGAAATGTAAGTTAACTGAATGGAGGAAAACAAACTTTATTTCAGACTATGCAGCTAGAAAAGAGCCCAGCTGTTTGTTTGCAACCAAGATAAAGTGATAGCCACAATAAAGTTGATAAATTTATAAACCACACTCTCAATAAAATGTCACCTTCCCTGACAATATTACTGGAGTCAGGTGAATGAAAATGTCCATGTCAAGTTTGTCTGCAGCAATATACAAATTTAACAGAGGTTCTCTGGTGCTAGAGAGCTAGCGCACATTTCTAGCCATATTAGGCAAGAATGGTTGGCATATTAACGTTAGCTAGATAAAATAAAATAAAATAAAATTTAACTGTTCCAACTGCAAGTTGTCACCAACTTGTCAACTTGTCACCAACTTGTCACTGTTAGTTGCCTGTTTGATGCGTGGTTGAAAACTTTTGTGATGCTGCTTTCCATAAGAGAGGTAAACGTTGCTTTCCACACGCGAGGTAAATTCCAGGTCATATTCAACTTGCAGCAAATCCATAAAACGCACTGACACGTTGTTATAGCAAACAACACCATTTTTAAAAGGAGAGTTAACATTAATCTCTCACTTCCGTCCATCTGCATTCCACGTGATGATGTTTGTGTCACGTGACAAATGACGCAAGTGACACAGTGAAATCTTATCCATGTGATTTTAGCTGTTCTGATCGCAGCATATCCAATATTAATCGCAATTGACACCACATGGGTATGTAGGGTTCTGAAAAATCCGAATTCATGTGGTTTTCTGCTGTTCAGACCACCCGAAATCGATTCTAGATACAATCTGGATATGCAAAAAATCGGATTTGGGATGCCAATCTGAACGAGGCCAGATGAGACAGGGACCAACTGGTGGCAGTGGAGGAGGAGACGTCAAAAGCCGGCGTATTCTAGGTAGCAGAGAGCAAAGTTAGGCGAGACACTTTTAAAGAAATGCGCAAACGCCTCATTGTCAGGAGAATGAATGAACCATGACGTAAAAGGGAAATCCCAAAAAGAGGGGTCGTGGTTGGACTCAGAATTTTTAGATGACATAGGAGGGGGAAGCCCTCAGAGGCAGCGGAGTAGAATATGTTTGTTTTAGAGAGTGAATGGCGATAAGGTTAACCAAACAACATTGAGTCTAACTGGCAGAACTTTCGTTGTAGCTCCCATTTCCACCCAAAAGACTCAAGGGCAAGAGGAGTCAGCCTTATGTAGGCATCAGAAGACCATCTTCCTATGGCCTTGATAGCTGGAGCAGAGATGCCTCTATTCTGAAGGAGTGGGCTGTGTTCATCTTGGGTGGGAGATTGCATTCAAGGCCGGGACATAGGAGAACCGTCAGGTAGAATGAACAATAGCTGGCCATTAGGGTGCATCAAAATATAGAGTAAAAATTTAACTTCAAAATATCAAACTGTCTGGGGTTGCATTTTGTTAGAATACACAATTAAGTGACTCAGGCAAGATTTTGTTAAAATCCATTGTGATTTAGAGGTCCAACGCAACACACAAAGTTTTTAAAAATCCGTTTTTTTTTCCTGTGCAATTTCAGAACTTCAGATTCCTTGATACCTTCACATAGATGACCAACACTCACAGTTTTAGTAATAATATGTCATTTAAAGACAATAAAGACAATAATTGATATTGAATGACAAATCCTTTATTCAAGAAAACATATATTTCAAACATAGTTTTACTTATAAATTGACTTTAAAGTGTATTTCGCCTAAAACAACTTTGTTTAGAATAAATCACAATGAAACAACATATTTTGGAAAAAATACACAAGATATGTCATTTAAAAGAACATTACTATAGTCACAATAAATGGCAAAAACATAGCTCAATATTTGCTCAAAAACAAAAATGTGAAATAAATTGTGAACTGTCCTAGTCTGTATCAAGCTTGCGCTTTGCAGTGGCGAAGATTTGGTTGCTTAGAGCGATCATGCTCAACAGCTTGTAGGACATTTTGCAGATGCTCCTCACTCCTGGCTGTTGCCACAAAGTCTGATGTGAGCTTGACGCCACGCTCGGCACAATCATTGACAACGTTGATAGCACAAACATTTGCTGCACCCACCTGGAATTCTGCACTGGTGGCCCACTCCTCTACATTGAGTGAAAGAAATGCAGGATCAATGTGCAGCTGGTGCATTCCAAACCAACAGTCTGAGTTGACAAGGTCAGCCAAGCTGGTGGTTGGTGAGAGGGCAGGAAATCTAGGTTTGCCAAAGCCATTGCCAAATCGAAGTTGTGGGAGAGCTGGAAGATTTGCAGGCTTGTGGGCCAAGATGGCATCTGCAAGTGCCCGCCGCTCACAAACAGGCACCTTGGTACTGAAAAGTGCCAGAGGCAACATTTCCCCGGTCAGATACCAGCAGTGCCTCTCCAGTGCCTTGATGGCAGATGCTGCAATTCCAGAATGAACAGACTTGTAAGCATGTAGGTGGCGGTAGAGTGTCAGGTCATTAAAAGCAGCATCCACGGCTGTGTCACAGGTCAGCCACCATATTGCGTAGATGTGTGTGATGAAGTTGGCAAATGCTCTAATCTTCTGCGCCTGCTGCTTGTTAGTGATAGTGCCTCGTGGGAGAGTTGAAATGTGCTCTTCCATTAAGGCCAGCTTAAGGATGTACAGCAGCTTGGCCATCCACCGTGCCTTGTGCATTGCTCCTGGTCGTTGGAAGATCACAGGTGCTGCCTCTTCTCCAGAATCTCCAAGATACACAAGACACAACTGCATAAACTCATGGTAGTCACCTCGTTTGTAGTTTAGCACTCCTGCTGATGTTGCGGAGAGCTCTGCACGCAACTTTCCTAGGAAAGGTGGTTCAGCATCACCAGGAATGTAGCGGGACAATGGGGCACTGTCATCATGTGGCAATAGGTGCCAATTATCCCTCAGACGAGAGAACAGTGCAACCTCTGGTGAGCGTGACACCTCCAGTCTGAGGTCATTAAATATTTGACTGAGTAGCACCTCGCCAGCACCTCGCGCTCAGATGGCCAGTATTTGAAGCCGTGGTATCAAATGCCATATTGACTACTTGATTGGTGCATTGCCATTCTTGGAGCAATTTGCATGTTAGGTTGCCAATGATAGTTCCACAAGCTTCATCAGCCCCCTTTGTATATGCAGGCACACCAAGCAACTTCAGCTGTGTATTATCTCCAACAACAACTGTCAGGCGCTCTTCCTTCTGGCGCACATTGTCAAGTGTCTGCGTCAACTTGCTGTCCCAGTGCAGGGTGCACAAGGCAGGTGGTATCCACTGCTCATGGCATTCCTCACTGATGGTCTTCAGCACTTTACGGCGTGATCGATCTGCTGTGGCATAGGATGTGGAAACTTTTGACAAATCACCACCTGACTCTGAGATCAGGCCACGTGTGAAAGCAGCTTGCTGCATAGGAGTCATCTTCAACCTTGTAGCCAGTGACACAAGATTTGGCCGGCTGAGGATGTCTGGTGGAATCAAGACTGTGGTGCCAGACCTCTTGCGTTCAAGGTTGTGTGGTAGGTCCTCAGCTGGTGTAGCAGCTTCTTCATCTGCATCACTATCTTTATCACTGTCACTCTCCAACTCAGTTGTACTGCATGTTGCAGTCATCTCCTGCTGCTCCTTGGAAGCACGTGTACTCAGTCCACTGCTGTACTCTTTATACACCTATGACTGCACAGCCACCCACAGCTCCAATTCCATCATTAAGTTTGCTGATGACACAGTAGTGCTGGGTTGCATCTCCAACAACGACGAGACCGCCTACCTGGAAGAGGTGAGCAACCTAGCACTGTGGTGCAAAAACAACTACCTCCAACTGAACGTCAGCAAAACTAAGGAGCTGGTGGTGGACTTCAGCAGGAAGCAGCAGCGTTCCCTCTCACCCATCACCATCAATGGGGATCCAGTAGAGAGAGTGACCAGCTTTAAGTATCTGGGAGCTAGGATCTCAGCAGATCTCACATGGACCGAGCACATCACCATCCAGGCGAAGAAGGCGAGCCAGCGCCTGTTCCATCTTAGGCAGCTGAGGAAGTTTGGGGCATCACCAGTCATTCTGAGGTCCTTCTACTCAGGGGCTGTGGAGAGCATAGTCACTCAAGCCATCATGTGCTGGTATGGGAACAGCTCTGCTCTGGACCGTAAAGCCCTTGAGAGGGTGATAAAGGCTGCTGAGCGATGCTGCAGGTCTCCTCTCCCACCTCTGCATGACATCTTCATCACCAGATGCCGGAGCAGAGCCCTGAAAATTCTGAAGGACTCTTCCCACCCCAGTAACCATCTGTTCCAGCCCCTAAAATCTGGAAAAAGGTTTAGGTCTCTTATGGCCAAGACCGAAAGACTGAGGAGGAGCTTTTATCCCCAAGCAGTGAGACTCCTCAACCTGGACATGCCACTCCTCCCCACCCTGCACTCTGCACTTTAACCACACTGCTATCTCTCCACAGGCTAATGTTGTATGTTGTGTGTGTGTGTGTGTGTGTGTGTGCTAAGCGTGCCTGTGTGGATACATACAGTATGCACAATGTGTGGGTATCCTACTGTGCATGTGTGTGCATGTATGCATGTGTACATGTCCATGTATGCGTGTTTGTATGTGTAAAACCTATTTATATTGGATTTTTATTAGTTCTATTTATTTGGATTAGCTTTAGCTAAAGCACAGTTGTGGGGGGATCAGATTACATTTCACTGTATGTTGTACACGTATGACGATGCATGTGACAAATAAAGTATCTTGTATCTTGTATCTTGTACGTTCCTGCCTGTCTGCTGCTGCCGCTTCGCGCTCCTCCCGTCGCTTAATTTTCAACTGCAGCTTGGCATCAAGTACACCAAGTGTGGCTGTTCTGTCACCTTTCATATTGATGAGGAAAGCGATGTCCTCAGGGTCTTTGATCAGTTCCTCAGCATTTGGCGACCACAGCGGGAATGTGGAGTCAAGCCTGCACTTCATAGCATCAAGCTGTCTAGCTGTCGTCTCGCTGGAGCGCCTGGCCATGGGAATACGTCGCAATTTGTTGTTGGCATCTACCAGCGCTACCATCTTATCACATGCACGACGATCAGTTATCATAGGGATGTTTGCCTTGGCATAAAATGGCTGTATCTGCTCCAAAACAACTTTGGCTGCCTCAAACCGTGATAAGGCTCCGAAAGAACCAGGGCGCTTTTCATGTAGTTGTGCATCACAGTGGTAAAGCATACACCGCAAGACCTGGTTACCGCTTGGCAACTTGGCACCAGTGATCAGACCATCTTCCTTTGTAATGCTGGGACCAAGACCAAACACTAATGTGCGGCTGCTTTTGCGGATGCTCGACTGTGAGGGTCCTGCTGGCATTATCTTTTGAGAACTGGATCCAGTAGGTGGTGGCATTAAAGGAACAGAGTGTTCATCTAAAATTTGGTCTGCTGACATAATTCTAATGTTGCTTTGTGTCCTGTAGACACCAGAGTAAAGTCCTTTCAGAAATTACTTGTGAGAGTTGCAAGTAAGAATTCAAAGTCCCTCCATGGCTGAAGATCAGCTCAACAGTTATTCACCATGCCTAACAAACTCAGAGTCAAACACTCTGATTTTCATGAGGCCTTTATTTATTACAACATCATTCTATCCAAAACTGAAGATTTTTTTCCTTTTGCTTAGCCTGTGTGTCAGTGTGTGAATTTCCCAGTTTCTCGGAAATACTTATATCTATTATTTTGGGGGGTACTGATGATTATAGTTAATTAGGAATCTGTTATTTTAGTGGTTTTATTTCATTTAAATATTTAGGTTAAAATATTTCAACAAAATCACAAAAACAGTCCAAGTTATTAGGTGGGAGGGTTTCGTTGAATTGGCAAAGACTGACGCAGTTAATCCACAATTCCTTCATATCAGCTCATATTCCGTTGGACCTGTAAACCACCATGGATTGCAAAAATATTTTGCATGTGTTATTTGTACATGCAGTGGAACACTTTTATCACCCAGACAGATCAATAGGCTGAAAAAGCGTTTTTTGATGCACCCTACTGGCCATAGAGGTAAAGGGGCAAAAAAGAGATATTTTGGAGATAGTGATAGAAGAACCACGGGCAGTAGAATCAGTCTTGGAATTTTTTAAGAAGATAGGAAAGTGATTAAGAGAAAAAGTGAGGTCAGACAAAGTGAGATCATGAGAAGCATCAAAGAAGGCTGAATTAGTGTTGAATTCGCCACAGCTCATAAAACCATTAAAAAGCGGTGAGAAAAACAGCCTCAAGCTATTGTAAGGAGAAGATGACACCAAGCAATGGAGAATATCCACAGTGATCGGGAGACGAGAATCAGAAGCGTGAGGTGAGGATTTAGAAATACGTTTAAGAATCAGGCGAATTGAGGGATTTGAGAACAAGCTAGAGAAGCCTGGCTGGTGGAGTCTGGTGTGAAATTGAACAAAGGCTAATAGTTTATAACCTAGAAATCTAGACCCCCATTGCGGCAGCAAATGCATTTTCCTGCCACAGGAGTCTAGCCAGTCTAAGCAGAGCAGAAGGCGGGACGAACAAACTTGTATCAGGCTAATCAAATCGTCTTGAGGGGCAAGGGACAAGTGGCGAAAGAGAGTTGCAGAGATCTCTGTCTTTTTGTTACGCTGAAGCAAAATGAATATTTGTGGATTGTTACCAATAAATTGAGTTGTTATTGTTTTATGGAGTTATTGAGAGCTTTTTGGATGTATCCCTGATATTCGAATGAATAAATGAAAACCTTTATTGCCCCAAATGGAATTTGTCTTGCGATTAGGAGCAAATAAGTAGATAACAATCCAACACATAGACATGGACAATAACACAGACTTAAAAAGTCTCTGAAGAAATAAAGAAATAAATATAGCATCTGTCAGTACAAAGTCACCCATGCACTCACACAGTCACTCACACACTCACATCCGTAATGCAATATATGGACAAACATAGACACACCCACACACACATGCCACCATGTGCAAACCCACTCATGCATACCCTCACACACATACTGTACATACATACGTATATACATACATACCGTAAATCCTCTAATACAGGCCCGGGCCTGTATTTCACTCAAGTGCGTCTTGGGCCCGGCCATAATTGGAAGGAGGCCAGAATTAGAGGCAGGCCTGTATTTCTATTTGAGCAAAACAGACTACCAGTGGAATGAATAAAAACGAGATTTTGTGTCTATTTGAACCTATACAATAGGTTCATTTATTGAAAAGTAGTTATAACGGTATAGAACATTATCAACAAATAGCCTACCGGTAATTCAGACATCCTTTCCAGCAACTGCAATTTTTCTCATAAGCGGAGCGAGCGGGGGAACAGAGGGAGCGGTCGCTCCGGGCCCACGGCTGACTAGGGCCCACTTTTGGCCAAATCTATCTTGCTTACCGTAAATCCTCTAATACAGGCCCGGGCCTGTATTTCACTCAAGTGCGTCTTGGGCCCGGCCATAATTGGAAGGAGGCCAGAATTAGAGGCAGGCCTGTATTTCTATTTGAGCAAAACAGACTACCAGTGGAATGAATAAAAACGAGATTTTGTGTCTATTTGAACCTATACAATAGGTTCATTTATTGAAAAGTAGTTATAACGGTATAGAACATTATCAACAAATAGCCTACCGGTAATTCAGACATCCTTTCCAGCAACTGCAATTTTTCTCATAAGCGGAGCGAGCGGGGGAACAGAGGGAGCGGTCGCTCCGGGCCCACGGCTGACTAGGGCCCACTTTTGGCCAAATCTATCTTGCTTATTTGTACTAAAATACAACTAAAGATGCCGCCGCTCCATAGAGTGCGCTCACAATGCCCTTTTACGCTACAAATGAATAGCCTGCAACAGGCATTCTCCCTCTCACGCAACACTGTTACAATTTAAAAGCGAAACTTATGCCACGACCGGTAGTCTAAGGATTTGCTGTAGTAGCCTGCATGCATGTATTAAACAAAATCAACCGACATAGTAAGTAGGCCTGTGTGCAAATTTAGAGACAATACCGCGACATGTCCCTCGAAAAGTTTATCCTCATGACGACCTTTTTCTTTAAAGTTCTGTCAGCTCCGTCAGAATCACCAGAGCTCCGTCAGAATCTGCTCATTTCAAATAAACAGTTGTCCTTTTAGCTATAGCTAT
This sequence comes from Sardinella longiceps, assembly GCA_027497455.2. Lineage (NCBI taxonomy): Eukaryota > Metazoa > Chordata > Actinopteri > Clupeiformes > Clupeidae > Sardinella > Sardinella longiceps. The sequence continues at coordinate 170,729 of JAODXP020000188.1, forward strand.
ATAGCTAAATATTTTAGCAAATTGCCAATATTATGAATGAGAAATGTTTTGACATGAGAAAAATAGGCCTAATACATGAAAGAAACAAGACTCTTGTCTCGTGCAGCTACACAAATAGTTTGGTAAAGATGTTGCCTCATTAGCGAAGTAGCACGTCAGAAATTAAGAAAAAAATCGGTAGGCGATTGAAAGTATTTCAAAGAGACGGTAGTCTTGGCGTGAGCATTTGTAAAGGCGCATATTAGCAAGGCCAGCGGCACGCACCTGTCTGCGCGGTGCGCGCTATGTTATGAACGCACGAGAAATTGGATGGGACAGGCGTTCATCCACCGAGCAGAGACCCATGGTTTTTATTAGGCTACTCGAAACATGTCTGTTCACACGATTGGGTGATAGACGTCTTTAAATGCCTATTTTCTCTCATTCCTCCCCTAGTCTCTTATGAGGAGCTCTGTATGACTGGTAATATGTCCTGATGAAAAATAAATATGGCAATGATAAACATAATATCCAGTATATATCCATATAGCCTATATGGTGCTAAATGTAGTGCTATTTTAACGATGGTGGAGGGTATAGCCTAATGATTCAGCCTCTAATAAGCACTACAGTGGACGTAATAAAAACATGATACTGTTAAACACCGACCGTAGATAAGGGGCCCACTACAGGTCATCGCTCCCTCTACAAGGAATGATAAGCTCCGCCCTATAGCCTAATAGTTTAAAACTCTATCCTGCCGGTGACTGAAAACTGAAATCTCACTCTCACATTGGAGTCGTTGGTTCTAATTATAGCCCCGGCCTGTATTAGAGTCCGGCCACTATTTACCTCCGCCGACAGCGAGACCGGCCAATATTAGAATCCCGGCCAGTAATGGAATACAGGCCATTAATAGAGGATTTACGGTACACATGTTCATACAGTACACAGTGCATAATTTATGATGGCAACAACAACCTGTTTGCATTCAACTTGTTAAGCAACTGAATGATCCTAGGTAAAAAAGATAATCCTATTTGTTTTAAGATATGGCATTCTGTAACGTCGTCTTGAGGGGAGAGGGGAGTACTCAGAAAAGAGAGGGTGGGAAGGATCACTCAATAGTTTTGATGTTATGACCAAAAGTGTTAGATAAGGGCAGGGCACTTGGTGACAGGTAATTCATCAGATGTCATTATGACCATACCTGTGACATAGCCTCACATCTAGTGATTAGCTGAGACAAATCCATTTGTTTTTACCACCCCATAGGGAAGCATGAGAGGACATTTTTGGATGTGTGGGGAAATTACCAAATATGGTAATTTGCCATATACAGGGTCAATATGCATTGTCCTAGCTTTCCGTTCGGATGGTGGACGGGGCTGCTCATTGGTGGAATTGATGGAATAGCAAATTCATATACAGCTGAGAATCTGCTCCGGGTTTTGCATTACCAACAACTCACTGCATGTCAGCTAAGCGATGAGAGTCGTAGGTCGTAGGTGTTAGTGCAGGCTGCCCAAAACATGGAGAAGTGAACACCAGCCCCATTGCCACCTCACAAAGTAGCTATAGGTAAAACCTTATCCATTTAGTGTATGGCTTTAACATGGCCTGAGCTCATTTTTAAGTATTATTCAATTAAACAATGAAGTAGTAGTATGCTAAGGTTTACTGTACGTTCAGACCGCAAGCGATAAATTGCCAAGAGTTGCCGAAGACTCCCAAGAAACATCGCTTAAGCACAGCAACCAAAACGGCAAAGTTGCCCATGATGTTAGCATTTAAGGCCCAGTCCCATTTCTATCACTTCACTATCACTTCCCCTCGATTTTGGCCCTAACACTCGGTTTGCGCGTTCATGTGTAAGTGTAGGGTGTCCCAATACTTTCGGGACCGAGGGATAGTGGCTTTCAGCCCTTCAAATCGCCCCTTCAAACGGAGGGAGGTCGGGTGCAGACTTCGAACGAAGTGAAGTTGAAGTGAAGATGAAATTACCCACGATTCTTTGCGAACTGCGTATCGGTACCCGATCTGTGTCCGACTGCCCGAGCTGTGTCCCGTTCTCTCAGCTCTGGATAAGAACTTAAAAAATATAGCTACTATTGCAATTAAGCATGTATATATATATATTAATGTTGGGATATCTTAGTTTGATGTAAATTCAGTTGAATTCCGCACTGGTGTGTTAAAACATGACTATTAGAAAGATCGATATTTTTCAAAGTGCGCAAATCTTTCACCAGAATTACCAGAGCCTCTCATGTGGGTGATGATAACTGTCGATGACGGCTTTTGAACAGTTTACCCCGGTTAAGAGCCTTATATCCGTTCAGTGTTAACGATAGACGCATGAAACAGGTGAAGACGTTTTTATGCGAAGTGCTGTCCCATTTATTAGGGGAAGATCGCACTTCTCACTACACAATCGAGGGCTGTCTCATCTTGGAGGGAACTCGAAAACGAGTGTTAGTTTTAGGGAATAGAAATGGGATTGGGCCTAAATGTTCGATCCAGCTTCTCTAAAGGCATCTCACCGGTAAATGGTAGTCACCCAACCGCATCATAGGTCATTGCATAAAGTTAACTGAAGTTTAATTTGATTTTATCGCCCAAGTTTCGTCACCCAAGTCACCTGCCACTTTTGTCGCCAAACAAAGTCAATTACATCCATTGCCCATGTCGCCTGACCCGTGGTCACATGGGCGATAAAATCACTGGGGTTGGGCGACTAGCTTCCATTCATTTTCAATGACAGGCAACGGGCGATTAGTAAAGGCAACTTGGCGAGAGGTCGCCTGGTGGGCGGGGAATAATTAGCTATGCAGGCTATTTTCTGCAAAAGTTGGGCGATTTAACAAGGCGTTTTTTTTTCATAAACGCCAATCAGAGTGAAGCCATGCGTGACGGCATACTTTCAAAAAGAATTTTGATCAGACATCCATCATGGCAGAGCTAACTCCAAAATCGCATTTATCTGTAACAAACTAAGAAGTTAAGGATTTCTGACTTGATATTTTGTAAAAGGAGATGGCAAATGAGGTAAGATAAATCTGAAAACATGGGTTTTGTAACACAAAAATACATCTGTGGCGATATACGTTGTTGCTACCAGACGCATATTTCAGTGTTTGCCGGTAGCAACAAGTCACGCCTCCTTGGCAATCGAGTTGGATAAACCATGCTGTCATTGCTATTTTGTGCAAGTGCATGGTTCGTTTTTTGGTCAAGTAATTTGCGTTGTCTAATTAGCAAATGACTTTGCGTCCTCGAAGGTGTGGCTAGGCCATACCTGGGCAAACTAAGGCCCGGGGGCCACATGCGGCCCGCGAAGCTATTTAATCCGGCCCGTGGAGCCTTCCTTGTTGTATTCGTGAAATACAAATACCACCCTTTTAAACCTGCATGTTAATATGTCCTCTGAAGTAAGTGGGGCTACTGGTTTGTTATCCCGGCCTGTTAGTCAAAATCTAAAAGTCAATGTGGCCCCTTGGCCAAAATAATTGCCCACCCCTGGGCTAGGCGCAAAGCGCAATAGATGCTATTATACAGATGCAGAAAAGGATCTGCCACTGACCAGGAAAAACCTGGTCATTTGTCAGCATTCCTGAAATGCTATTTTATGGGCGCACAACACAATAGGTAATGCAGTCTTCATTCCAGCATAACAACGAAGGCCACAAAAATAATTATTATAATCGGAAAATCATTGTGATGTTTAGGAAGATGTGGTTAACCACAATTTATTAGCCTGCAACAGAAAATGCGTGAGGATATAAGAAGGGGGGACGTTAAATGGAGAATCAAGTTTACTTTCGCTTTCAAATGAATATTCCGAGATATCTATCAGGACTAAATCAGCTTCCTTGTCAGTGTCTTGTGCAGCCTGGAGACATCAATTTAATATCACCAGAGCCATTACGGCTCTGACTATTACTAGACCCGACGTGTGAGGTTGTTAGCGATTCAATATTTTAATTTCTTTAAATGCACAAGGAGGAGATCAGCTGGTGTGATAGCAATTCACCAGGCGATTTGCGCTCTTCGTTCTTAAAGGCAATGAGAGAGTGATCTTGTAACAGTCAGCCCTTTAAAGCCACCACATGCAACTTTTAGGTAAAATTTCGACGTTTCCTACTCATTACACCTTTATGTAAATTGCCTAGAACTCACTAGACTTGATAAATGACATGTTCCGGAGTAAAACGAGCCCCTGCACGAGATTGTCCGACCCTCCTAGAGGCAGATACCGCCTCTGCAAGATCAGGGAGCGCGTCCCGGCTATCGTAAGTTTTGGTTAGCAAGCAAGCTAGGTCACGTGACTTAGCCAGAGTTTACTGTTTGAATTACAATGCAATTTGTGACTTCTCAGCGCATTCAACTGTCGATACATTTTGTTAGCGGCGATCACCATTGACTATGCAATTCTAAATGGAGGATTATTGGCAGAAACGCTAAATAACTGCTTTGTTTGGTTGTTAGCTTACTGGATGACGCCACCGGATCCTGCATAGGTTCTCTTTAACTTTCTTTAAAAGACTGTGCTACTAAAACGCACAAGGGGGTTCTTTAGAATGAAATTAATTAATGATTAGTAACAGCACTCAATGTCTTCTCAGCCACTTGCTGCTTCTCTCCACGGACCGCCTCCACACACTTTGCGCACCTCTCTAATGTAAGCTAGGGTGCACCGTGATAGGCATGCAGGCGGCCGCGGTCTTAAAGGGATATCCGATGTCCATACCATAATACACAGTTAATTAAATTTTCATTCATTACACAGGTACATTTCATAACACTATTCGACCATACATAAACATTATATGCAGTCAGTGTAATACCAATTTTGTGTAACAATAAAAATCAAACTGAGGACACTTAAATTAATGTGACGGTGTCACAATCTGTCATTGGTTATGTCTGCGTTACACCCATAACACACCCATGATTAATTAGGCATCATAAGTCCAACCTTTTTGAACTTTGCGCCGGTGCTAAGTTCATTTTCTGCGCTGTGAAAATAGCAAAATGCCGCCAGTACGCCCCCAAAACCATATGCGCCATCCGTCAAACTACATTTGACGTTGTGTCGTCAAAATAGGGCCCTAAGAAGTTAAGGATTTATGACTTTATATTTTGTATAACAGGACGGCAAATGACATAAGATAAATCTGAAAATGTGGGTTTTGTAACACAAAAATACATCTGTGGTGATATACGTTGTCGCTACCAGACACATATTTTAGTGTTTGCTGGTAGCAATGAATTTCAAACGAGTCACGCCTCCTTGGCGACCGAGTTGCTTGTTCAAATCGCCCAGTTGCTCTCTCGTGTGACCAAAGGGTGATTCGCTCTTGGTCTGAACGCACAGTTAGGAGGACTAAGGCTTAGCCTACTAGCCTGACATAGCCCGCCCATAATACGAATGTTCATCCGTATTCATGGTCTGGGAACGGTCTTCTGGGGCGTGTTTACATCGGTAGAGAGTCTACCGGCCAATAAGCGAAGCTGATTAGACGAGCTGTCCAATCGTTTCAAACCAGAAGTGAATGCCCTCCCCCCCGCAGTATAATCGCGTCAGATTAAAGGACCTCCAGACCATGAATACGGATGAACAGCAGTATTATGGTCGGGCTATGTCATGCTATTAGCCTACTGGTTGGTCTATTCTTGGTTAGGGTTGCCAATTTTCAGAAATCAAAATAAGCGGTTATGGGTAGATGTGAATGAAATAAATCTCAAAAAAGTACAATAATTTTGTACAGTAATTTTGTGCCCAACCTAGCCTACTTTAAAAGTACAAATTTAAAACTGTATAAATCAGTATTTATTTTTGTGTGACGAAGGCTGCGAGGTACCATGCTTGCTCATTGTGTGGAATTGTTTATTATTTTTAATACAATATACTGTTGGCACACTGTTGTATTGCATCTAAAACTAAATAAAAAGTAGAAAGCACCCATAAAGTAGGTTTATTGTTGTTATTTGTTGCTTTCATCTCATTATCTCAGGAAGCAGTAGGTTTGAAAAGAGTTGTAATTAAATCAAAACAGTAGGCCACTACGTAGTTTTTGATGTACAGTAAAAAGGCACAGAAACCATTCTCAAAGACTTACTTTTAGTCATTATTTATGTAGCACACACATTTTATGAATATATTGGGCATAATTCAAATGAGCAATTTTTATCTTGATTAATCTAGATTAATTCAAAATTTACAGTGAGATTAATTAATATTAAAAAATAACCTATGCCCACCACTAAAAATAACCTATTTATAATGTAACGAAATCAAGCACGCCGTCCCTGTCACATGGTCACTTACAAAGTAACACACACTGATTGGTTATTGCCTGGCAAAAATTTTGCCAACTTTGATTCGCCTGTCTTATTGTATGGTCACACGACAGGGCAACTGGGCAATTTGAACAAGCGACTCGGTTGCCAAGGAGGCGTGACTCGTTGCTACCAGCAAACACTAAAATATGGGTCTGGTAGTGACAACGTATATCGCCACAGATTTTTTTTTTTATGTTACAAAACCCATGTTTTCAGATTTATCTTACCTCATTACCTTGTTATCTCGTTTTACAAAATATCAAGTCAGAAATCCTTAACTTCTTAGTTTGTTACAGATAAATGCGTCTTTGGAGTTAGCTCTGCCATGATGGATGTCCGATCAAAATTCTTTTTGAAAGTATGCATGGCTTCACTCTGATTGGCGTTTATGAGAAATCGCCCAACTTTTGCAGAAAATAGCCTGCATTTCTATATTTTCCCCACCCACCAGGCGATTTGTTGCTCAGTTGCCTCTACTAATCGCCTGTTGCCTACCGTCATTGAAAATGAATGGGAGCTAGTCGCCCAACACCAGTGATTTTATTGCCCATGTGACCACGGGGTTAGCATTTTCGCCCTGTACATGGAGAAATTCATTCCCTAATCATTTTCAATGGAAAAACTGACGTTTATGCTCATCTGCTACAATAGGCTTGTAAGAAATTGTCTATAGATGGCAGATATATTAAAGGTGTATTTTGTATTGAATTTTTCTAGCTTTTAAACAGCATCACAGCTTCCAAAAGCAAAATATAGGTCCTGTTGTACTTCAATTTCCAATGGCCCAATTTACTCAAATGTATTTTCTCCAAAGGCATTGTTCCCAGTAATGCACTACATAATGAACAATATGTAGACCGACACATTTTAGTTGGACACACTACTGTATTTAAAGCCACGTTAAATAAGTATTGGCACATCATATCTCACTTTTTCCTTTCACCATATGTGGCAATTTTGCATGTTTAAATAAAATACTTACAAATGCTAGACTGAAAGACCCTGGACTTTCAAGTGTTAATTGGTGAAAGGTCAATCAGGAATCAGGTCAATATTTCTGATACATTTATACAAATGTCTGGTACACATTTGGATCACGGATAAATTGTTCCCTAAACGTTTCTTTCTTTTTTAACAGAGATGGAGATGATACAGTATATGGGTATGTGTTTATTTGTGATGCAAGTAATATAATTTTCATTGTGTTTTAAAGCTTGTTGGCTGTGGCCTCTGGTTAATTGTTCCAACAAGTCCAAAGTGTTTGGACACATACTAATGTTACGGACCCTCTGCTTCTTCGTTGATAATAGTGCTGTCAGTTTAACGCGTTAATAACGGCGTTAATGCAAACCCATTTTAACGCCGTCAATCTTTTTAATGCGATAACGATTAACGCATTTGACTATCTAAATATAGAATGTGAAAAAAAAATCTCTGCCATTCCAACACCTCCCGACGTTATGTCCTTGTAGTAAACTCTGTTTTACTGTTATGTTTTTTCCAAGCCACTAGAGGGCGCTATGAGTGTAGCTATGACGGTTCTGAGCTGAGTGCTTTTCGTGAACACTCAAGTTCAGTTGAGAGGCTGTTAGCCTGTGTACAACAACGTGTGAACCTTTTCTCTAGTAAAATGATAAGTGGAACTCTTTGACTGTCCAAGTTACTACAGTCCTGTGTTTGTATTAGGCTTGAAGTAGGCCTACTGCTTAACCAGCTAGGACCTATCCTCTGCCTACAGTAGCGTACACACGCATCTCTGCTGCTCTAAAGCCTGAGGAGCCTATTGATAATTCCGATGTCAGTGAAAACAAATATTTTACCGACGCAATAGTTGACGTTCACTCGCATGTTCGCATATTTAGGTTGTTAATTAGCTAGAGGATTAATGTTGTCACTTAGAAATCCCTTCTCTTGAATTGAATACCCCGCGAATAGGCTAATATCAGTTTCAAAATTGCAGCGCGAGTGAGAGAGGTGAAACAGGTTTGTGCAGACGAGACGCATAATTGCCTACCTGATTCTTAAATGTATGACCTCGTCACTAAAATGAGAGCTTCTTGCAGGACAATTGCAAATATGGCAAAATATTTTCATTGAGCCTCTTTATAGGTTAGTATAATTTAAAGGGACCCCAACCAGTTTTTTTTGTAAACTTGTGAACTAGCAACATAAAAGACATGCAAACATCTCTCTGGCAGTACTTGAACATATTAATAATTTCTGATGCTGTAACTGTTTTTTCTTTTATTTTAAATTGGTATTCACCCCCACCAATGAATGTTGATAACAGCATTAAAATAAAAATAATTAGATAAAAATGGGACAAAAAGAAGTCAAGGGACATTTAGAATAGAGAGAAATTTGCGATTAATCGTGATTAATTATGAGTTAACTACGGCATTAATGCGATTAATCACGATTAAATATTTAATCGCTTGGCAGCACTAGTTGATAATAATAATGAGACGAACAGTTTATCTCCCTGCACGCTGGGTCACCAGAAGAACAAAACAGTGAGTGTCACAGTTTGGTGGGTTTGATCAGCAGCAGTGCAGAATCTCTTCCTCCTTATTAAATTAACTAAACTAATAAAGCCTAATAAATTCCAAATGTATTGTAAAATAAATATATATGTAGGTGTGAATGTGTGTTAATGCACTGAGGTAAACTAGGCTACTTCCTATCTCTACCTCATATTTAATTCTATATGGATTCTCAAGAAGGTAATCATATAGTGTACACATACAACATACAAACATACAAATACACAAGAGACTAAAAATATACTGAGAAAACTAATTCAAAATAAAAATAAATCTGACATACTGCTTCATATATTTCTCATTTAGGCTACACAGTGTGCAAACTGCATTCATATAAAGATAAGCATTGTCTTGTGGCCGCTGCTGGTACTGCACCTAAAAGCAGTAGAGAACGTTCCAGTTCATTCTACTTCAGATCGCAAATGCTAGCGGAGCGATCATGAGGAAAATTAGAATACTGACAAAATAAACAAACTAAACTACAAATATGATCGGTTACCTGCACAATGGGTCGCCAGAAGTACAAAACAGTGAGTGTCACAGGTCATGGGTTTGATTTTGATTTGATTTGATTTAGTTGACCAACTCAGGTTTAAAATAAAAGGCATGATACAGCTCATACAATGCACCATCTCTTTCAACAAGAAAGTCAGGATTACACAAAAAAGCCCTGAGGCTTATTTTCATTGTGGTCCCACAAAAAAGCAAGAGAGACAGATGGCAACAGATCTTAATCAGTCAAGAATGGTGGTGTGACATTAGTCCTTGACATTAGTCCTAGTTCCTTGTGAAGACCTCTACAGCAAGATCTTTTACTATGAGCCAAAGATGTATTTGAAACGGAGAATGACTTTGGGTAAGGTATGAGCTCATGGAAACCTATACCTCTTGTAGGCTACAAGGAGTGAGACTTTCTGCACGGTAGCCTAGCCTACATAACGGAGAGACAGAAACTTCCCATGCTTTAATCAAACAGGCAAAAAACTTTTACCTCAATATGGCACTAACAGTTAGCCAGGTGAACACTGCTGACTGGCTAAGCCAAGCTTCTCCACCAGATTTTTGTCTGGCAATGAGCTGTGCGGCCAGTCAGCTAACAGAGTGAGAAACGGAAGCCAAGACATTGAACACAGACATTGCCGGCCTCGAGTGCAAGATAACAAAATGCTGAAATCTATGGTTGTAACACGCTTTATACGTTTCATACAAGCTGTAGTAAAATGTTCCAAAATGTTGTGACAGCTGAACTTTGCCCATGTGAGCACCGACACATAACATTGTGACGACCAAGCAAATTGTGATAGGTTGAATAAAAAAGCATAGTTCGCTCTATTGCCAATAGAGATTTTACATACACTTTGCACTAAGTGGAACAATGTGAAAATGGATGGTCAAGTCAGTTTAGGTTTTAGTCAACATTAGTATGTGCCCAAATACATATGGACTTAACTGCATTTAAATTTGTCTGTTTTGAATTCATATTGGTTTGTCTGTGCATGTGTCCCTGACTGTACTTTTATACTCTCACAGTGGATGTTACTCTAGACCCTGATACTGCTGAAAACAATCTCATTTTATCTGCTGATGGGAAACGAGTATGGCATGTTGACACACGCCAGAACCTGCCTGACAACCCTGAGCGATTTGACCCTGTTGTCTGTGTCCTTGGAAAGCAGGGCTTCACCTCTGGTAGATTTTACTATGAGGTGCAGGTCAGTGGAAAGACGGCATGGATATTAGGGGTAGCTAAAGAATCCATTGACCGGAAGGGAAGCATTAAAGCAAGCCCTATAACAGGATTCTGGACAATATGGTTGAGAGATAACATATTTAAAGCACTTGCTGGTCCCTCAGTTGTCCTCCCTCTTAAAGAAATGCCAGAGAGAGTTGGGTTATTTGTGGATTATGAGGCAGGTTTGGTTTCTTTCTATGATGCAGATAGATGGAATACTATTTACTCTTTTAAAGACATCTCCTTCAATGAGACCATCTATCCATTTTTTAGCCCCTTTCCAAATAAAGGTGACCTGAACTCTACTCCATTGATTATTGTCTCCCTACTTACCTGCCCTGAGTAGGCGAAATGAAATGGAAACAATCTGTGGTGAGCTATTCTTTGAGAAATTTCTGAAACTTAATTTCATGTCATGTACTGTCAGCTTACAAAGCACTTCATGTCAACTTCATTTGTCTCATGATATTAAAAGTCTAATTACTATCAATAATCATTCAATACCTCCTGAGCAATAATGATTTACTAACAGTAACGTGTGTAATTTCATTCTGAAAATGAACAGTAAGCCTTAAATATTGTATGTGATTTAGTGAATAAACATTTGGAAATTTGGAAATGGTTTATGTGTGTGTGTTTCTACTTTTCAGGGTTATGGCATGTTATGATAACATTAGCCTAAATCAGCTGTTCTCAAACTTTTTCTGTCATTCCCCACTTTGAAAGGCAGATAATTTTCACGCCCCACTTGCCCTTAACCTTTTGTGCTGCTCGGCTGGGACGGCCTCATTCTGGTTATCCTCTGTCTCAGGTCCGTGGTGCAGCCAACTGGTCGGGCATCCCAAACTTTCACTTCACGGAGTAGACGTCCCAGTGAAACAACGATGGGACTTATTAAGTGATATAACCCTCCTATGCCTTTGCAATATTCTTAATTACAGGGTGCTTGCGCAAGTCTTGAAAGTCTTAAAAAGTATGGAATTTTGAAAAGCCTTTTTCCAGACCTTGAAAAGTCTTGGATTTTGTGTCAAAGTCTTAATAAAGTATGGAAAAAAGTATGCTAAAAGACACAGAATATTTTGAAATAAGAAATAGTATAAGGGTGTAAAAAATATTATTAACCAGTCACGTACCGTACAGGAAACGTATCGTACCTACTAGCCTACTGGAACAATATTCAATCGACTCATCTATGCTGTTTACTAGTTGCTTTGATAAAAGGTTTAATTCATTAATTCAAAGTAGGCTAGCCTATTGTGGAAACAGTTCTGTATGCATGATGCATTCCAAAAACAGTGGAAGTCATAGCCATTGTGGTAAAAATAGCTCTTATGTATGTTACCAATAATGGAGACGGTCCGAAGACAGAGCGAAGCATAAGAACAAATTTATTACTCAGATCTGAGGAGCAAGACACAGAGCTGTGCACACGGCAGAAGTCACTGAGCTCACTCCAGAACCACACATTCTGTGGCCTTTTAAACATGATGGTTACAAAACCTGTGTTGACCCTTGTGATCTAGCCACATCACAATATACTTTGGATTGTAAACAACAAAAACAATGGCTCGACACTTTTACATTGCAAACTGCTGGAATGTCAATCATGGCCCTCAGCGTGTGATGTTTCAAAGGACATCTGTATGCTGGGTGACATGACAGAATTCCTGGCCTATTGATTATTCACTCAGAATTATGTCTATTGGACTCTCCACCTTAGTTACCTAGTCAAATTCACATTACATTCATTTATTCTTACCCATTCATTTGGTGTTCAGGTTAAAATATAATCATCATTCTGAAATTATTTCTACACCATACCTATTTGTAGATCTACAATGAGGTAGCAATAACATCACTGTACCAAGCACAGCTGTTTTTGTAGTCTCCAATATTAGAGCTGGAAATATTTGCCCGAACCCGACGGGGCCCAACAGGACCTGCCAGGTTCGGGCCGGTTCGGGGTCTAATTTCAATATTCCAAGCGGGCCCGGCTCGGGCTCGGGCTGAAAGCCGATGCGCGGCAAATATGCGATCACATGATACGCCTAACGTTCGATCTACAGGCATGCGTTAGTAGATGCAAAATGGATGTAGAAGAAGTTAAACGGAGATTAGCCCTTGGCGAATTCATGTTGGTCGAGCCAGTAAATGCGAGGTCGGAGGTGTGGAAACATTTTGAGCACGTTCACAATGAGAAAAACGAGGCAGTGGGGTAGGGTCAAATGCAAGAAGTGCGACGTGATGTTAAAGTATGACAGCAAGACAACTGGTAATTATTGCTGTTCTTATTTTTCTTTTAACTTTGGGCAGATCATTTATTTTAGCCTTGAAGTTCTTGAACTTCAGACATCTGTAGGCTAACTAATCTGAATAAAAAACGTAGAAATGTTCAGCAAAAATGACTCATTGTTGACTGCTTTGATATGCGCACAATTGAAAAATGTCGGGTTGCAAACGGGTTCGGGCTCTATGAAGCTGTCAATCATACGGGCCGGGGCGGGCTCGGGTGGAGTTCTCTCGGGCTGGGGCCGGTTCGGGTCTTAGTTTTAAGGCCCGTTTCAAGCTCTATCCAATATAGGCTGAAGTGGTAATTTCAGAGATTCCATGACTAACATGTTGGTCAAGGAATAGCCTACCCTGTGCTAATTAGGCTACTGATTTAGAAACGCAAGGTAGGCTACTGAAGCCCATTTCCTCAGTGAAATAATTTATAATGAATATCAGTGAATTTTAACAAATTGCAAAGACAGACGTCAAACTATACAAAGATTATGGCCTAGCTCCTGACTGTCCAACAGCATGTTTTGGGAATCCTTGGGGGTAGGAGACAGATGTGAATTGCCCCATTTGAGACCAACATAGCCAACTATTTAGTATCAGGGCCTTTACAGTGCAAAATAAGGGTCCGACATACCCTAGCATCCAAATTCTTACTGGAGGAAATGAGTTGTGATGTGCATAATTTTTTGATTAATCAGATAATTTTTTTTTTAATCGTTTGACAGCACTACAAGGTCTCACTGACTTCCTACTACAATGTTTACACCCAGACAGGGCTACTCTTGTTAGTGATCTAATGCAGCATTCAAATAATGTGCAATGCAGTAGGTAATCCATTTAATTAATTGCTAGCTATCTAGCAGCTTGTTAAAATGTACCAGATTGCAGGAAATGGCAACTCATTTTTTGAAAATTTCTTTGAAAACCCCCTACTATTTCTCTATACAAATGTGCACCCTATACTCTTCATTGATGTTCTGCCTTCACTGTTGTTGTGTCATGTGTTGTTCACAGTATAAGATGCCGAATTTGATTCTATGTGCTGAATTTTCGTGATCTTTTTTTAAATTATTATTTTAATTGGGGGGCGGGAGGTAGTTGCGCCCCTGAGTCAAGGTCTTGGGGAACAAAATATCAGTTTTGAAAAAGTCTGGAATTTTGATTTGGAAAAAGAGCAAGCACCCTGATTGCAGAACACCATAGGGGTATTATGCACACACTACTGTAGCCTACAAGCATTGTATTGCCCACTGATGGGATAATTGTCCATTTAGAGTAGCCTTGCCAGATAGGCCCACCAAACTGTCAGTTCAAGTAGCTTGTAACTTCATTTCTTTCTTTCTGTTGTAGGCGTATAACTACATTAGGCCACCACATTTTATTTGTTTAGTTGGTTCAGAAAATAGCATTGTCACATCGCCATAAAACAAAGGTGGCTAAACATTTAAACATTTTTGGTTCACAAGAAGCTGCAAATAGTGCAATTAGTGAACTAGGGTCTTTTGCCACTTATATAAAATTGTATGCAAGAAATCTTGGCTTTCTACTTGCATGGCTTTTAAATGAAATGTGAAATGTAATTCCATAGGCTATTTGTACATGTTATTTTAGTTTTCTTTCCTCTCTCTATTGTATTTTATTTTGTATGTGTTTTTATCCATTTTTGTCTTCTATTATTATTATTATTACTACTACTACTACTTTTTTTGAGAACTTTGGTCAACCTTTGGTTGTTGTAAAATGTGTTCTATAAATAAACTTCACTATGACTATTTAGCCTACTGAACTGTTGTAACAGGCACACCCTACAATAACATTGACCACTGATTCAACAAATTAACTTCACACATACATCTGTAATGAATTCATATTAATCAATTTTCATCAATGGGCTGGAAACAATAATCACATAATTAAATCAAGTAGCCTAGTAAACCAACGCCACCCACTGGACGCCAAAATGTTTTGTCTGCGAGTGGGTCTAGCCTCGCATCATTCTCCAATTCTGCCAGAATGCCAGGAATCTGGCAAAACCAATCATAACACAGAGATGTGTTTTGAATCAAAGCGGGCGGGGTTTAAAACCAATCATAACGCAGAGATGTGTTTTGAATCAAAGCGGGCAGCTTTTTGAGGGAGCGTCGGCCTATAGGCAAAGACA
This sequence comes from Sardinella longiceps, assembly GCA_027497455.2. Classification (NCBI taxonomy): domain Eukaryota; kingdom Metazoa; phylum Chordata; class Actinopteri; order Clupeiformes; family Clupeidae; genus Sardinella; species Sardinella longiceps. The sequence goes on from JAODXP020000188.1 coordinate 185,772, forward strand.
TGATTTGAAAGACAACGGGTTGTGCTCATCAACAATCTCCCACTGTATCCATTCATCGGGGCCAGACTAAATTATACATCCAATCTCACATTTAGGCTGGTTTATCAGGCAACAAATCAAGGCCAGAATCAATTAGAATAAAATTGACCAAAAAAAAAACAACAACAACATAAAAAACAGGTTGTAGGTCCATAGGATAGTCTATATAAGCTAAAAAGCTGTAGCCTGTAAGGCCAAGGTCAACATAGAACCATGGCTTGTCTATTTCTTGAGGATCCAGTTAATGAGGGGGCCTAAATTGTTCGGCGAGCCTTTATTCCAACAGCGGCGAGGGTCTTCAGAGATTGAAATGATCCACTGGCTTTCTCTGATGAACTTCTGCGAGAGAGGTACAGATTCAGCAGGGCCAGCATTGTGTCTGCCACACATTGCAAGACCAACACATTGCACCAAGGCCTTAACCACTATGCAGTCATTGTGCGTAGCGCTGCGTTTTTTTGCATCTGGGGCATTTTTGTACACCATTGGAGATGCAGAATGACTGGCAAAGGCAACTGTATGCAGGGAAATTCGACAGGTGTGCCTTGCTCTCAAGGAGTACCTCAACATTTTCATCACTTTTCCTGGCCACCTAAATGATCAAAAAGGTATGCAACAGTTAAGTCATTTACAACCATAAAATTCACAAAGCTGTGTATTAATCCATTTATCTTCTTTAGGCTTTCCCAATGTCCTAGGTGCAATAGACTGCACCCATGTGCGCATCCTGACCCCACCTGGACCTGTGGAGGCAGATTATGTCAATCGGAAATCCTTTCATAGCCTCAACATCCAGGTATGCATCAAAGCCATCTAAGTATTTAGTGCATGGACCCCCAAAAAAGGAATTGGAATGTCATTAAGTCCATTTCAACATTAACATTGTAACAAGTATTGTTTCTCATTGAGCTGTTGCACAGGAAATAAAATTCTGAGGTAAGCATTAGTAAGGAGGCTACTGTTAAAATAAGACCACTGAATCATGCAAGGGAATTTGAATTCTTTGTTTCTGAACCAACTCATAATTGCTTCTTTTTTACACTGAATTTTGTCAGATGATCTGTGATGAAAGTTGCCTCATTTCAAGCATTGAGGCACAATGGCCTGGCTCGGCACATGATGCCCGGATTTTCAGGGCATCTACTCAGAGGTTGGCACAAGGTAAGACATTATTGTTCAGCTTCTGTTCATTGTTAATTTCATCATAAACAGATGTTTCAACCATTTTTCAACACCCAGTAGGAGAGTTCAATGGCACAGGGGCTATCCCTGTCTGCCACATCTGCTGACACCGTACGATGACCCCACTACAGCAGCAGGCATTCAATAATGTTCATGCCAAAACAAGGACCCGAATAGAAATGACTTTTGGGCAAGTTAAGTCAAGATTCCAATGCCTGAAAAGCCTCAGGGCGGCTCCAGACAGGGCCTGTGATGTTACAATCGCTTGTGCAGTCTTGCACAACATTGCCACCATACGGAGAGAACAGCTGCCCCCTCTGGACCTTGATGAACCATGGGAACAGGTCGACCCTGCAGCCATTGAGGCTGCAGATGGACGGCATGTGCGGGATCTGTATAGAGATGCCTATTTTAGTTGAGCCAATTTCCATCTAATTTGATCAATTCTTTTTTACCTTCACAATTCTTTTTTACCTTTTTACCAAGACATTTTGTTTTTTTTTAATTATTATTATTATTATTATTAATGTTCAAGCTGTAAAGAAACATGAACAACATTAGATTCCTTCACTAAAATGAAATATTACACAAATCTGTTTGATGCTTCTCATTGTGAACTTACATCTCTCTTAAGTTTCTTGATCTCCAGTTTGACCTTTGGCATTTTCAGTTTTGGATACTCCATTTTCAGCTGGAGGTGTGCGTACAACCTGAGAAAGGAGAACACAGTCAATAGTTGTCCATTATAGTGTCTGAACTCACTTAATTCCTGCTGGACCCTGAAGGCAGCTCTATCTGGAGGGGGAGAAAAACAGTTAAGATTTTCTCTCTCTCTCTCTCTCTCTAACTCACACACACACACACACACACACACACACACACACACACACACACCTTGGGGGTATCTGCAGACACAGTCTCCTCATCAGTGTCTTTTTCTGCAGCTGCTTCCTGAGGACACATTGGTGACACTTAAATCTAAGACAATTGTAAGACAAAATATGGTTTTGTTTTTTTTAACTTGCATAAAACACTGTCCTGCGGCTTATACACAATGCGGTTTATATGCGGGAAATTACTGTAAGTCTTTTTCAAAAATAGCACTGCCAGATGTTGTGGGGTCTGATGGCTGGTCTGGAATATGAAGAGGACTACTGGATGGCTCCGGCTCCTGCTCTAGATCAGATGGCCCTTGTGGGTCTAGCAGTGCAATGCCGTCTTCAGTAACTACAAAGCAAGCATAGCAAATAGTGCTGTCGCATTTGACCCGCGATTATCAATGGAATGTGAAAAAAAAAAATATCTCCGACATTCCAACACCTCCCGACGTTTCAGTATGTCCTGTGTTTGAACTAGGCTTGAAGTAGGCCTACTGCTTAACCTAGATCCTAGGCTACTCATGCCTACAGTAGCCTACACACACACTCCACACACGGGTGTAGATGTGTCTGCACTCTGCTCTGCTGCTCCGATGTCAGTGAAAACAAATATTTTACCAACACAATCGTTGACGTTCACTCGCATGTTCGCATATTTAGGTTGTTAATTAGCTAGAGGATTAATGTTGTCACTTAGAAATCCCTTCTCTTGAGCTGAATACCCCGCAAATAGCCTAATATCAGTTTCAAAATTGCAGCGCGAGTGAGAGAGGTGAAGGTCGGAGCGCAACTGAGCGAGAGAATGTTTGTGAGCGTCATTTGATGTCAGTGAAAACAAATATTTTACCGACACAATTTTTGACGCTCATTCGCATGTTCGCATATTTAGGTTGTTAACTAGCTAGAGGATTGATGTTGTCACTTAGAAATCCCTTCTCTTGAACTGAATACCCCGCACAGGAGCGGTTTCTGGCATGGGCAATATGGGCGGTCGCCCAGGGCGCCATCGTCGGGAGGGCAGCATCACGGGCACTCCGAAGTTTTTTTTTTTAATTATTATTGCGCACGCGAGCGCCGAAAATTACAATCACGGGTGATCCGGTTTTGCTTCATTGTCTTTTGGAAACTTTGGTACTACCCCCCGAGCAAAATGTCGTTGAAAAGACGTAGAAATCACGTCGCGCCGCGACGTTGTTTCTACGTTCCAATTTGGTTGAAAAACGGTAATCCAAAAGACGTCTTTTCTGGACGTTATAAAGACGTCTTTTAGAAGACGTCCAGGGGACGCCCGTATTAGGGCTAATTCAGGTCCAAATGTGGTCGTCGAGGACGTCTTTTCTACGCCGAAATTCGACTCACTTTGGACTTGTTTTTATATTGTTTCTAGGCTTGTGCATAGCCTAGCTGTAGTCCCATTGCAGAAGGTGGCATACTCCAGTTAATTTTCCAATAACTTCATTTGACTGTCTTGGCAGATTACAAGTGGAAACAAAGATATACTGCATTTCCATTATGAAATCTGTTGCTTAGCCAAACAAAGCTACAGGAAGATTAACTGATACAAGGAAAAGGGTCACCACCTCCTGCAAACATGGAACTACAGTTATTAACAAAGTTTTACAATCAATGAATTAAATTCAGTCCATTTCCATCTTTATTTTTGTTAAACTGCTGCACAAAGTTCACTCTGTTAGCTCAAGTGTACATAGCCCTAGTTTATTCTGCAATCATCAAAAACTTTAAAAATCTTTAAAATAGGCCTATTATGTAGGATGAGTAGCATTAGACCCATCATAGAAATCACACAAAGATTATAAGTTTCCTAAAAAGTTGCATCTTGATTTTTACATTCCCTATAAACAGTAGAAATTTCCTCCTTCCAATAGACTGCATAGTTGTAGAAATGTACTTCAATGGACTGAAATGGCATTGAAACATGGTAAGGCAATCTTGAGACTTACACCGGTAGTGCATAAGAAAATGTCCAATGTTTAATATTAATCACATGTCCAATATTAATATTAATCACATTCAGCATGTAGAGTTTTCAAAAAAGTTGGTTCCCTAAAGAAATGGAGACAATGCACACAAGCTATACAAAACTGACAGAAATGGCAAAGGCCCTGTCCCCAAGGGTCCGGTATTTGGTTGAGGTGATGGGGGTGAGGAGGTTGGCATCGGCAGAGCGGAGTCGGCAGGTGGGGGAGTGGCGGTGCAGGAGGTCAGACAGGTTTGAGGGTGCGAGGTTGTTGAGGGCCTCTCGCAGTCGTTCTTTCATCCATGCTCTCCTTTGTGTTCTTTGCTTTAGACGCTCTGTTCTTCTTCTAGGAGTTTCCAGCACCTACTGGAATAAGTTCATGTTAAAGATGACAAGACACTCCCCAGAGGAACTGTGTGTGAGCGCACTGTATTGATTATATCAGGCTATCAATTACTTTCAAACTTGTAAAACCTACCAGGGCATCAAAGGCAGGTGTAACTCCTCTCTCGAGATCCTCCACGTTCGCCATCCTCAGTGTACATGGTTGGCAAGTGGTGATCTTGAAATAAGCACATTTATTGGCAACAATGATTACCTTCAACTAGAACAAATGTTTTTGCTTGAAGTTTGAATCTTGATTATTGATACTTTTTTAAAAAAAAGTTCAGTCATCATCTGACATGATTGAAAGAAAGCATCTAATATCAATGGTGGAAAGCTGTAGCTATTATTAAAAAGCATTTTGTATGGACAGAAAGAACGGTAGAGGCAGAGAGAATGTGATATTCTTACCATCCGAAGGCATGGGGACTGTCCATCTTTTTTTCTCGGTCACTGCCTCTGCATCACAAAAAAAGTCTGTTTAAGAAATTGCCATATTACCGGTACCACATTTTAGATATACTAATGTTGATTAGGGGAACATCAATACTACGTAAAGTACTTACGTAACAAGTGCTTAGAGGAAAATGGCAAGCAGCATTACCACAGGATTGGTCATCACATCTGGAGGTATAAGAAAATATTCTTACATTTTAAGATGTGACAATATAAAGAAGTGTCTATTAGGCTATCAATTACTTTCAAACTTATAAAACCTACCAGGGCATCAAAGGCAGGTGTAACTCCTCTCTCGAAATCCTCCATGTTGTACATCCTCAGTTTACATGGTTGGCAAGTGGTGATCTTGAAATAAGCACATTTATTTGTAACAATGATTACCTCCAACTAGAACAAATGTTTTAACAAATGTTTTTGCTTGAAGCTTGAATCTTGATTATTGATACAGAGGATGATTAAAAAAAGTCCAATCATCTGACATGATTGAAAAAAAAAAAAAAACCATCTAATATCAATGGTGGAAAGCTGTAGCTATTATCAAAAAGCATTTTGTATGGACAGAAAGAACTGTAGAGGCAGAGAGAATGTGATATTCTTACCATCCGAAGGCAAGGGGACTGTCCATCTTTTTTTCTCGGTCACTGCCTCTGCATCACAAAGATAGAAGATAGATAGATAGAAATTCCGTTGGAAAGAGACAGAGGTAAGCGCCGCGCGAACACTTTCCAACTGAAGGATCGGAGTGGCGTTGAATGACGTTACCGTTGAAACTAAAAGTTATTTTTTTCTGAAGCTTTATTTTCCATAAACTGCATTTACAACATAATGTCAGGAAGAAATATATGTGGGCAACCTTTCTGACACATTTGATAACCCATGTTGGCTTCCTTTATGCTTGTGCTTAATGGACCATATATCAACCAAATATGAACCAGGTCAGACGGCCTCAAACATGTCTCTTTTTGGTCGAAATCAAGTCCACGACGGGCCGACCTGATTTAGACTTGATATCGACGTCCGTGGACGTCGGGTGCTGGGGGGGTAGTAGCCTATATCTCCGCCCAGGAGCGGTTTCTGGCATGGGCAATATGGGCGGTCGCCCAGGGCGCCATCGTCGGGAGGGCGGCATCACGGGCACTCCGAAGTTTTTTTTTTAATTATTATTGCGCACGCGAGCGCCGAAAATTACAATCGCGGGTGATCCGGTTTTGCTTCATTGTCTTTTGGAAACTTTGGTACTAGTAGCCTATATCTCCACCTAAAATAGAAGTGTTTGGTATCAAATTAAAGTAGACATTCAGACGCATGCATTGGTGTTGGGTTGTAATGTACTTGCTTGAGAATGAGGGCGTTCAATTTCAGTGTAAAGATCGCCATCCATTTTTAAATATTTATCTTGTGTTATAAACTTGGCTGCTGGAGTTCCATCTAATAACCAAGAGCTCAAAAAATAAAACTAAACCAAAACAATCACTACACATTATGATATAGACCTATAATTTGAACAGAAGAGTTTTCTATCACCCATTTGCAGAAAATGAACACCCCAAATCCCTTAAGATTTGCCTGCTTTCAGACTTCAATGCTGAAGTCTCACACACAAGAAAGGGGAGGGGTTCAGGTCTTCAGATCTTCTCCTTTGCTGTAGAAGCTAGACATGCATATAGTAGAGTGACTAATAGCTACCATAAGTACCATAAGAGTTTTGCAAAAAATAGAAAAAATGGAAATTAGCAGCAAGGGCTATTCAACTTTGTTTTGTTATTTTTATCCTCTTGTTCTAGGCCATGATAATATGAGGAGGTGTGCTGCGTCATTTTTATTATTATTATTAATTATAATAATATCAATTATCATTATTATTATTGTGTTTTTTTTTGGGGGGGGGGGGCGCCAGATAAGGTGTTCGCCCAGGGCACCAAAGAGGGTAGGACCGCCCCTGTCTCCGCCTAAAATAGAAGTGTTTGGTATCAAATTAAAGTAGACATTCAGACGCATGCATTGGTGTTGGGTTGTAATGTACTTGCTTGAGAATGAGGGCGTTCAATTTCAGTGTAAAGATCGCCCTCCATTTTTAAATATTTATCTGGTGTTATAAACTTGCCTGCTGGAGTTCCATCTAATAACCAAGAGCTCAAAAAATAAAACTAAACCAAAGGCGCCAGATAAGGTGTTCGCCCAGGGCACCAAAGAGGGTAGGTCCGCCCCTGACCCCGCAAATAGCCTAATATCAGTTTCAAAATTGCAGCGCGAGTGAGAGAGGTGAAACAGGTCGGAGTACAACTGAGAGAGAATGTTTGTGAGCTCATTTGATGTCAGTGAAAACAAATATTTTACCGACACAATCGTTGACGCTCACTCGCATGTTCCCATATTTAGGTTGTTAACTAGCTAGAGGATTAATGTTGTCACTTTGAAATCCCTTCTCTTGAACTGAATACCCCCAAATAGGCTAATATCAGTTTCAAAATTGCAGCGCGAGTGAGAGAGGTGAAACAGGTCGGAGCGCAACTGAGAGAGAATTTGTGCAAACGAGACGCATAGCCTATAGCCTAGCCTACCTGATTCTGAACGTATGACCTTGTCACTAAAATGAGAGCTTCTTGCAGGGCAATTGCCAATATGGCAAAATGCATTTTAAAGGTATGCTCATGTAATGTAGGTTTACTCATGTAGACCACAATGCCATATTTTCATTGAGCCTCTTTAAAATATAGGTTAGTATAATTTAAAGGGCCACCATCCAGGTTTTTTTTTTTTTTTTTTTTTTTGTAAACTTGTGAACTAGCAACATAAAAGACATCAACATCTCTCTGGCAGTACTTGAACATGTTAATAATTTCTGATGCTGTAACTGGGTTTTCTTTTCTTTTAAATTGGTATTCACCCCCACCAATGAATGCTGGTAAATAGCAAACAAATGAAAAAAAAACATAAATGCCTGGATCACAATGTAGCAAGCAGTAGAATACAATACCTTTGATATACGGGTCCCTTGCACTTGAAGGGAGGATCTGTGAGGAGGTCCCCCGCCTTCAATGCCCTCAACCAGCGGCCGACCCCGGTTGAGGGACAGCGCCAACTCCTCAGCTGGTGTGAGGTTTTCTGGCGGCTGTCCCCCTCCCGTGGCCTTCACCTCAGCATATTTCTTGGTTGCTATATTTGAATTAGAAATGTTTTATATACACAATATATAAGTACATCATTACTTTCAAACAGTAACTTTCATTTAATGTTACTATATGAATTTGTTTACCACTTTGATGTTCTTGTACTTTGTCTTGGCTTGAACTGCCGACCGTTTGACGTCATTAAGACCACTCCTGGGAATACATAACTCAATTTATCATACCAATTAGTAGCCTACATTACATGTTTTAGAACTAGTAAACCAAATGAAGACAAACAGTAGACTATAATTAACAACCAAAATTTATGGACTGAAATTTAGAGCTAGGCCTGCATTGACTGGGCCCAAACACGGGTCTCCCACATTGTGAAAAGTGATGTTAATGGTAACTTACGCATTTAAGCGGTCGCCAATCATTTGCCAAGACATATCCCTTGCTTTGTTGAAGGCAACAGTATTTCCCTTCACCGCAATGGTGCTTTTAAATCCTTCGTAGAGCTCCACGAGCAGCTTTTGCTCTGCCGAATTGAAGAAATCAGCTCTTTTTTTTGTCTGTTTTTTTCGCCATGATCACGTTTTCGACATCTCATCTTCTGGGCTTCTTAAGTACCCTGTGCACGCGCATAGCTAACGATTTGATGAGCCTGGCTGAAGTTAACGCTGATGAGATGCGGCTGAACTGTTTTAATGGAATGACTTCAGGCTTGATTGGAAGCTGACGTTACTTCAAACGAGGCTTAATCACATAAACTCCGATATCATTACCGACTTTGCAGGAATACCCCCCTGGTTTCTCAGATTAAAGGCAATATTATTACAACGCAAGAGAAAGAAGGGACATGATTTGTTGGCCGATCAAGGTTGCTCAATGCAAGTCAAGATTGGAAGAACTGCTTGGAATAGCGTGCTGACTGTGGATGAGTTATCAAAGGCTGAAGAAGATCATTGGTTATTGCCAACAGCTGAGATTCCATGAGGAGACTGATGCACTATCCTCCAGCAGAGCTACAGTAAGTCACCAAAGTTCCCTATACAAGTTGGATCCCGTCCTGGAGGATGGACTCCTGAGAGCTGGAGGAAGATTGAGTAAAGGCGCTATGCCCGAGGAGGCATTTCTCTCTAAAGAGATTTCTCTCATTCATTCTCTCTAAAGACCAGTATATTTCTAGGCTTATCCTCAAGCATGTGCATAAGAAATTGGGCCATAGTGGACATAGCCATTGCCAGCTGTAAGAAAAAGGTTCTGAATTACAAATGCCAACTCAGCTGTGCATAAAGCAATTTCTGAATGCACTTTCTGTAGGCGCTACAATGGCAGAGCGATAGAGCAGAAAATGGCAGATCTTCCCAGGGTAAGGATCCTTCCTGACTTACCACCATTTATTAATTCAGGAGTGGATTACTTTGGCCCTGTTGAAGTAAAAAGGGGGAGATCAATTTGCAAGCGTAATGGAGCAATATGTACATGTATGGCTAGTAGAGCAGTACATTTAGAGGTGGCAGTGTCACTTGAAACTGATGCTTGCATTAATGCCTTGCGGCGTTTCATTAGCAGGAGGGGTCAAGTGGTACATTAAATATCTGACAACGGCACCAACTTCAGTGGAGCAGAGAGAGAACTGAGGGAGGCTGTTGCCTGTTGCTTAAACCATGCCCAAATTCAAAGAAACCTTTCTGCGGTCGGAATTCATTGGAGCTTTAACCCACCAGCTGGCTCCCACTATGGAGGTGAATGGGATCCGCTTGGTGACGAAAGTACTGAGTTCTGTCTTACGCCAGCAGACTTTGGATGACGATGGGCTTCAGTACTTTGTGAGGTGGAGTCTATTCTGAACGATCGTCCGCTCACTCAACTTTCAGATGACCCCTCTGACTTAGAACCGCTCACTGCAAATCATCTGCTGTTATTGAAGGGAAAACCAGATCTGCCACCGGGAGTGTTAGGGTTGCCACATCTGAGTTGTAAAAAAACGGGACACATCGGTCGGTGGCCGAGCCTGCGCACGCGCAAATCCCACGTGCGGGGGTTGACAGCTGCGGACACGCACATTTACAATGCCTTATGTCTTATGTGAATGTTCACGTTTAAAAATAAAACAGTTCAACTGGTGCAATTAGGCGTTCAGTTAAAATTAGTGCTGTCAAGCGATTAAAATATTTAATCGTGATTAATCGCATTAATGCCGTAGTTAACTCATAATTAATCATGATTAATTGAAAATTTCTTTCTATTCTAAATGTCCCTTGATTTCTTTTTGTCCCATTTTTATTTAATTATTTTCATTTTAATGCTGTTGTCAACATTCATTGATGGGGGTGAATACCAATTTAAAATAAAAGAAAACCCAGTTACAGCACCAGAAATTATTAACATGTTCAAGTACTGCCAGAGAGATGTTTGTATGTCTTTTATGTTGCTAGTTCACAAGTTTACAAAAAAAAAAGAAAAAACCTGGATGGTGGAAAATATGGCATTATGGTCTACATGAGTAAACCTACATTGAGTGAGCATACCTTTAAAATATATTTTGCCATATTGGCAATTGCCTTGCAAAAAGCTCTCATTTTAGTGACGAGGTCATACGTTCAGAATCAGGTGGTAGGCTATTACCAAAGATCATGGAATACCCTAACCCTGACCTGCTATTACTGTATATGCATCTTGTCTGCACAAAGCTATTGCAATAATGACGCTCACAAACATTCTCTCTCTCAGTTGCGCTCCGACCTGTTTCACCTCTCTAACTCGTGCTGCAATTTTGAAACTGATATTAGCCTATTCTCAGGGTATTCAATTCAAAAGAAGGGATTTCTAAGTGACAACTGATGTGTTTTTTCTCAGCTTTCTGTCTTCAAAGTAACCGAAGCCCACACTAGGACTTAATGCCAAAAATGACTTTATTTTACAGTAACATTAACCGGTATACAATGCCACTGGGGGAAGCGATAGTGTTCAGTCCAAGTCACAAGACATGTTTCCCTCGGGCTATTCCCTCGGGCTTGTCCCCAAGATGTTTCCTCGAGCTTCTCCATAAGATGTTTCTTGCTCCATCCCAAGATGGGTTTTTTTTTGTTAATTTGTTTTATTGTTTCAGTTTGGCATGTACATTACATCATGTATGTTCCTGAAACATTTTCCAGTATTTATACAAAAGGAAAATCAAAGTATAACACCAGACCCAGAAAATGTAAAACAAAAAAAAAATAGTAATAATAATAATAATAATAATAAAAAAAGAAAATAATAACAATAATAATAATAATAATAATAATAATAATAATAACAATAATAATAATAATGATAAGTAAATGCTAACATAAATATAAATATAAATCAATAAAGGGAGAGGGGCTGACCACTAAACATCAAACTGTTTTTGACATTTAGGTCATCATGTGGCACCACCACATAAGCATTTTTTAGGATTCACTATAAAAAATACTGGATTATGAAACAATGGCTTACCAGTTGCCAATTTAAGTGTTTTCCTGTTTATTTATATCCCATTCTAAATATATACTTGTTTCCCTGTATGTGAATGTCTGTAAGCATTATGTGTATTTGTAACTGTCTGTTTACGTTTGGTGAGGGCGGGGCCGTCAGCTGTCAA
>JAODXP020000188.1:217532-262532 GCA_027497455.2 Sardinella longiceps
TCTCTGATGATATGGGGTTGCATGAGTGTGTGTGGCATGGCCAGCTGACGCATCTGGAAAGGCACCATCAAGTCTGCAGTCCATATCTTCCACCCATAGAAAACTTTTTGTGCATAATAAATAGGAAGACATGACAAAGAAGGCCTAAATCAGTTGAGCAACTAGATGCCTGTATTAGACAAAAATGGGACAACATTCTCTCTACAACTTCTCTCCACAGTCCCCAGATGTTTGCAGACTATTATAAAAAGAAGAGGGGATGCCACACAGTGGTGAATGTGGCCTTGTCCCAATTATTTTGGAATGTGTTGATGCCATGAAATTGAAAATCAAATTATTTTCCCCTTACAATTATACATTTCTTCAGTTTCAACATTTGATACATGTCATCAATGTTGTATGTCATTAATGTTGTATTCTGAATACATTATTGAAATTTGAAACTTTCACATCACTGCATTCTGTTTTTATTTACAATTTGTAAAGTGTCCCAACTACTTTGGAATTTGGTTTGTAGAAAGTCTATAATACCTACCAATATGGGTGAACAGCACACAAAACAAACAGAAGATGAAGGACCAAAACATGAATCCCATCATTATATAATCCAACCATGAACCAGACATGAAACCAGACTCAAAGTTCTGGAAGTCGAGTACAGCTGCAACTGCAAGAAAGAGGATATAGCACAGGTTTTGTTTTAAAGATAAATATTAGCACATAATTGACTTTCTATGCATCAGACTACTAACTCTACGGATACTTTATTAGGCCCCAGGCAGGTAGGCCGAGTCCATGAGGCGTGGATCTGCCCAAGGTTCCTTCCTGCACTGTATTTGAGCGCTCTACAAATAAAATTTAATTGAATAATTTGATACTTAGAGTCAAAAGTCATGTTGTTGTCTTGTATGCATACCCCATTTTTATGAATGAGTTCTTCAAATGCAGTACTGTGCAAATGCATTTTCTTAGCTCAAAGATAAGATCATTGTAGCCTACAGTACTATGTACTGTATATCCAAATTTTCAGCAGGATATTTGACATTTTTTGGATGTTTTTAGTGTGGTGTAAGCTTCAGCACATTGTGTTTAGTCATAGCCTACTGGTGAGATGCAGGAAGACCAGAATCTTCTCCTCTTAAAATCTTTCCTACGTTGTCCTTAGTTATCTCTTAGGATGCAAAATCCATGTTTCTGGCATCGATTGTTGTCGTATACGTTTCGTTTGAGCATCCATGCAAATTTGTTATAGGGATTAAAGCTATATAAGGAATTGTCACGTTATTCTGAAAGTAGTACATGAAAAATAGCCTGATAAACCAGCCTAAATGTGAGATTGGATGTCTAATTTAGTCTGGCCCCGAGGAATGGATAAAACTTGAGATTGTTGATGAGCACAACCAGTTGTCTTTTAAACCATGTCTGTGCCCATAAGCCAACGCTCTGTCGTCGCTCCCTCAAAAGCCCCGACCGCTTTTGACTCAAAACACATCTCTGCGTTATGATGGTTTTGCCATATTCCTGGCATTCTGGCAGGATTGGAGAATGATGCGAGGCTAGACCCACTCGCAGACAAAAGATTTTGGCGTCCAGCGGGTGGTGCTGGTTTACTAGGCTACATGAAAAAGGCTATTTTGGAAAAAAAAAACTATATTCTCTGAATTCTCTATCTAAACCCGGTAATTGTCGCTGCAATCATCTTTTTATAGTGAAAATCCATCACTCTTGGTCTGACCAAGAGCCTGTACAACAAACGTTTCCCAAATGCATGGTTGACCCGCCTCCCTCAAATGCCTCAGTTTGCTACTGGTCGATTATGAAAAATCTCCACAAGCTTGTTTCAATTGTAGTCAAAATAACTCAAAATACTTTTTTAAATATTAACAGACTTCCAAAAACATGCACATTCCAAAATCTCAAGCCATCCTCACTTCCAATGCATTTTAGAAGGTGTTGAAAAGCAAATCCAAACATTTTTTACTTTATGAAAAATAAAACACAAAATGCAAGAAAGTCATTTCAGATTTTGCTTGAGATCAATGCAACATTTTATAAAACTGTAGAACTTGTGTTGAAGCCAAAAACAGAGTTAAGATAAAGGTTAGGAATGGTCCAGACCAACCTTACAAGCGTCTGACTTACAGAGAATATACTTAGGGCCCTACCTTGCAGACGGCGCACCATGCCTTCGCGACTCGCGCAAGCTGTCATTGCTATTTTGTGCGAGCGCATGGTTCGCACATAATCAAAACAATGAACTCTAATTAGCAAGTGACTTTGCGTCCTCGGAGGTGTGTCGAAGGTGTGGCTAGGCGCAAAGCGCAACAAATGCTATTATACAAACGCAGAAAGGGATCCGCCACTGACTAGCAAAAACCTGGTCATTTGTCAGTCATGCATTCCTGAAATGCTATTTTATGGGCGCACAACGCAATAGGTAATGCAGTCCTCATTCCAGCAAAACCATGACGGCCACAACAATAATTATTTCAATCGGAAAATCATTATGATGTTCAGGAAGATGTGGTTAACCACAATTTATTAGCCTGCAACAGAAAACGCGCAAGGATATAAGAAGGGGGGACGTTAAATGGAGAATCAAGTTTACTTTCGCTTTCGAATGAATATTCTGAGATATCTATCTGGATTAAATCAGCTTCCTTCGTGTCTTGTGCAGCCTGTAGACATCAATTTAATATTACCAGACCCATTACGGCTATTACTAGACCCGACTTGTGAGCTTGCTCGCTATTCAATATTTTAATTTCTTTAAATGCACAAGGAGGAGATCAGCTGGTATGTGATAGCAATTCACCAGGCGCTTTGCGCTCTTCGTTCTTAAAGGCAATGAGAGATTGATCTGTCATTGGTTATGTCTGCGGCGTCCCTTCCCTCACTCTCCATCTCAAACTGGTGTGTGGTGAGCGTTCTGGCGCCGACTGTGATGGCTGCCGTGCATCACCCAGGTGGGTGCTACATATTGGTGGTGGTTAGTGAGGTCCCCCCCCCCCCCCCGAAAATTACAATCGCGGGTGATCCGGTTTTGCTTCATTGTCTTTTGGAAGCTTTGGTACTGGTATATCTCCGCCTAAAATAGAAGTATTTGGTATCAAATTAAAGTATGCATCCAGACGCATGCATTGGTGTCACTTGTAAGGTACTTGCGTGAGAATAAGGGCGTTCAATTTCAGTGTAAAGATCGACCCCCATTTTTAAATACCTATCTGATGTTATAAACTTGGCTGCTGGAGTTCCATCTAATAACCAAGAGCTCAAAAAATAAAACTAAACCAAAACAATCACTACACATTATGATATAGACCTATAGTTTGAACAGAAGAGTTTTCTATCACCCATTTGCAGAAAATGAACACCCCAAATCCCTTAAGGTTTGCCTGCTTTCAGACTTCAGTGCTGAAGTCTCACACACAAGAAAGGGGAGGGGTTTGGGGCTCAGATCTTCTCCTTTGCTGTAGAAGCTAGACATGCATATAGTAGAGTAACTAATAGCTACCATAAGTACCAAAAGAGTTTTGCAAAAAAAATAGAAAACTTGACTTGACTTGATAACACACCCATGATTAATTAGGCATCCTAAGTCCAACCTTTTTGAACTTTGCGCTGTGAAAATAGAAAAATCCCGCCGGCACGGCCCCAAAACCATATGCGCCAAACAACATTTGACATTGCGTCGTCAAAATAGGGCCCATAGTGTATGAATGGGTATGGAATTGTGTCATAACGTTAAGCAAATAGTAGGTAAAGAACTACTTAGTGGTAAGAATGTTTTCGGGAACCAGCCCTAGATTATTAAAGCGAAGGAGCTGTGTGTAGGACTGTGGCTAAAATTGGTACTACAATCATGTTCAAAATATTTTGTTGCTTTCATCCATCGCCATCTTTCAAAGCATCTCTTATACATATCCTTGTTTTATTTTTGACCTTGTCATGATATTTTTCGAAAGCATAATGAGGCCTTGACAATGACTACAACACACATACCCACTGGAAATGACAACATAAACATTACTTGTGGGCTGCAAATTAGCTTTTCAAATTCAAATATTCTGGCTGGACTACAACTGTCTGTGATATCAGTGTTTAAAATGCACATGATTCCTTCATGTCTGGTGACATGTCCGGGCCGTTTAATTATTACTTGGAATACATTTCTTACACACAGTTCCTTTAAAACAATCTTACTATTATTACCTGTGAAAATTTGTAAAGCAGCTAGATTCTTCAGAATCCACATTGTCTCCTTCCTAAAAAAAAAAAAAAAAAAAAAACTTTATTTAAAGGTTCACATATTAATACCTAATACCCTAAGTAATGACTGTATTAGTGACTTGTAAGGCATGTGTTAGGCAATATTAATCATTTGTTAGGCGTGTATTCACAAATTTCTTGTTCATGACTAATTAGGCCTTTATTCCTGATATAATCCTAATAATGCCCCAATAAGCCTTGATCTCTGGTTATTGAAGTACCTACCAAAATAGAACATGTATACTGTCTGAATAAATCCAGAATAGTGGAAGAACACTTTCAGAATAAGCAAGTATGTGTAATGTCATTGTTGTATTTCACTGCCCAGGTTGCTGATATATATTTGCTTATTCTACAAGTGTTCTTCCACTATTCTGGATTTATTCAGACAGTATAGGCCTACTAGTGGGTTACACATATTCTATTTTGGTAGGTACTACTACTTAGTAAGTAGAGATCAAGGCTTACAAGGGCATTATTAAAATTATATCAGGAATAAAGGCGTAATTAGTCATGAACAAGAAATTTGTGAACGTGTACAGTCTGAAACAGCCATAACTCACAAACCATCCATCCAACTGACCTCAAATGTGGTATTTACTGATGGCATAGTGAGTAGAGCCAAGTTGGGCGTTTTTTGGAGAGAAAATACTGTAGTAGATAAAGTGCCTTCTTCTGCTCTATCGGCTGTGCAAACTTAATTTCTCTACCACAAGGAAATGCTTTTTAAAACAGTATTCATTGCAACCGAACCATGTTATTTAAACTTTCAAGTCTTGGTATTCAATGAACAAGTGGCAGATCTAATTGCACAGGCCCTCATGTACAGTGTAAATTCCCTAAGGACTTGTCTGCACACATGTAATTTGGTTACCGGTTACCTGGACATTCCACAACATACGACTGAAGACATTCCACAACATACGACTGAAGACATTCCACAACATATGAACTACAGAAACAAAAACAGAAAAGACATGTATTTAAGCAAACAGTTTGTGCAAAATCTTGATCACACTGAAATTCAATGATGAGCTAGAGTAAAATGGACCATTTAATCAGTGTTGGGGAGTGACGAGTTACAGTACCTTGTATTCATTCATTCATTCATTCAAAGCATTCATACCCCTTTCAATGTTTTACTCTTTTTTACATTGGAGCAATCTCTTTGAGTTAATACTCTGAGTACATCATGAAATCTGGCTAAAGTCCCAACCTGGCTAGTTTCCATCTGGCCCCCTAATCATCTCCCACTTTAATTGGCTCATTCAATAATTCCCTCACTCTCCACCTCAAGCTAGTGTGTGGTGTAGTCCATGAGCCAGAGGGGATTGTTGGTATCACCGGGGGGATGGGCGCAAATTGGCACTATATTTTTCTGAAAGCTATGTATTTCTGGAGTATATTTTGACATGATAGCAAGTTGGATTTGGCAGCTTTGTGATTTTAGAGCCCCTTACGTAGCTTTCCCATTACAATGAATGGGGAAATATGTATTTTCAGGTAATTTCCTGCTTTTTGTACAATATCTCCAGAACCATTTGAAGGATCTCCACAAAACTTGCCACAGATAATCACAATAAATGTGAGATATGATCAGACATGAATTATGCTATACATCACAGACTCATTCAGGGTTGTAGGCCACTGGGCATTGGACACGTTACCTGTCTACCCTCTGGAGCAGATAGGCTTTGGTTAATTATAAATATTAAGTGATTTGGTGATGAGAAAAACAGAGGTTGTCTGTCAGGTATGCATCTACTCAGTCTAAATTATTTGTTGTAACCTAATGTCAGATGCTGCAATAGGCTTGACCAACTTCATATGAATAAACAGCTCAGATATGATTCACTGTGCAAGACGTTAGTAACTAAGGTACATGTATGTCTCATTACTTTAGGTAGTAACTGTAATTAAGCAACACGTTCCGTTACCGCAAAATGCAATGAATTACAGTAATTCATTACTTTTGTACCTCGTTACTCCCAACACTGGTATTCATGGGGTCAGCTCTATGTTCCCACAGCTCTATGTTCCCACATTTCTTAGGAAATTTGGGAAATTGGGCCCTATATTCCCACAGCCCCATGCTGTCACATTACAAAGATTTTTTTAAAAATTAGACTGTATTTACCCATAGCAATATGTTCCGATAAGGGCATGTTTACACCAACACAGGTAATATTTATCCAGTTAGCCCTTCTGTTCACATTAGAATGGAGGATTCTGAAACTGATTCCAAAAATGATTGCTGAGGTCGATTTCAAAAATGATCGCTGAGGTGGATGAATATAAAATCGTTGTGGAATGTGGATGCAAAAACTAAACCCCGCTACCTGGAAGGCACCATTGAGGGCAAATAATACCAAAGATCAAATCTTGCTTGAACTTACATAGGGGGTCTACCAGGCAGGGGTAGAAATGTGGGACTATAGTACCTGACTGAAGAAAGAAAGAAAAAAAAACCTCTTAAAAATGTGAGAATATAGGGCTGTGGGAACATAGAGTTGTGGGAACATAGAGCTGTGGGAAAATAGACACGCTCCCGTATTCATACCCTGTGTTATAAGACTAAGTGACTAAATTCTGGTGGCCTTCACTTCTTCAAAATTATTGTGGTGAATGAATGGGTTGCTCTGATTTAATTATGGTGATCACCTGTTGGAGCCGTGATATAGGAGCCCACAGGTGGAAATCAAGTGAAACAGGTGCCAGACGTGGATGGACTAACACCAGGTGAAGCGGCCCGGACTAAGTGGGGTTGAATTGTGCCAGTCGCGGTCAGTAGGATCGCTGCCAGCGACGATAGTCTAGTGGTGGGATTAGACTCCTCATACATTTTGGTTAGGACCAGAGGTGGAAAAAGTACAGAAAAATTGTAACTATAAGTAAAAGTATCTTTACTTTTCTTAAATTCTACTCAAGCAAAAGTAAAAGTAGCTATCAACAAATCTACTCAAGTAAAAGTAAAAATTACTTCATTTCAAATGTACTGAAAGTACAAGTACTTTCAATTATTTGGCCTGCGTGCTAGGGGGTTGCTTCGTTACTTAATCAACCCCAAGAATTCATAAACCACTAGCAACCACAATCAAACTTGTTAATATGAATGAATGAATGAAAGAATTTCATTGATCAGTGACATCCATATACAAAGGGCAAGGGCTGAAGTTTCAGCTTATGATTCAGCTTGTGATTTGTTAATTCTGACATCACAAGAGTACTAGAATAAGATAGCCGACTTGCTTTGAGATTTTACATATTGACGGTATTGAGCTGAACTGAAGCAATGGTTAAACTGGCTGACGACATTCCCTGGGTGAGATATGGCCAAGGATCTCCTTTTCTTTTGGATTAATCTCTTCCACAGGTTGCTTGGCTTTTCTCAACATTTACTGGAAGCAGCAGCTTCTAGGCTACAGTAAATAGTGTCAATTAACTTTCAGTTCAAGTCAAATGTTTTTTTTCCTCACATTGATTTTTTTACTCAGTGCTCAGGGAGGTTTCAAAAAAGTAGTGAAGTACAATATACTTGTCTCAAAATATACTCAAGTAAAAGTAAAATTACCTATTTGAAAAACTACTTAAAAGTAACAAATTACTCAAAAAAACTACTTAATTACAGTAACTTGAGTAAATGTAATTAGTTACTTTCCACCTCTGGTCAGGACTGCCACTGGGAGTGGCACGTTGTGGCTTCCTGTGGCCTACACCCCAGGCATGGGTCTTGGGGAAATTCGGGGAGTGCTCATTTTTAATTATTCATTGCTGTGTGCCTTATTTAAATGACTGCCGGGCCTGTGCAATAGTGTAATTGGGGAAGGGGCTGGGAAAACCTATTGCTGTGTTTGTACTGGAGTGGGTTGCTCTATTCAGCCATATGATTTAATTCTTTTACTATTGGTGCTGTGATTATCTATTGACTTGCCGTGTTGTGTGATATCGCCATAACTATTTATTGCTGTGTTCCACGTTTGTGGGACAGTATTCCTCTTGTCTCTGAGATCCCTGACTTAACTTACTGCTATGGCCCACTGCAAAATGAGCACTGCACTATTTAGCCCACTGCAAAATGAGCTGTAATTAGTAGGTGCACATACTTAATGAGCAATTCCAGACAAACAGACACCTGCTTATTCAGTGATGTTCATCAAGTATTTCAACTATTTGCCCATAGTGAAGTCTCACACTGCTGTGGCTATGTGGAAGGATTTAAAAGGATTCTGGCTGAGGTGAGGTCAGTGTTGAATAATATGTAAAGGTAAAATGTAGAAATGTAATCAAAAAGTTATCAAATGCAATTAGTTCCATTACTTTGTTAAAGTACTCAAAATAGTTAGACTACAATTACATTCTCAATAACTTACCCAACACCCCCGCTAACAATTTTTGGTTCCGGAAATGTTCCGGGAAGGTTTAGGAATGTTCCCTGAAAGTAGTTTTGGTTCTCTGAAGGGGCACCAGGAAAGTTTATAAACGGAAATAGAACGTTCGCTGCTGGTTTGCGTTGTCTGGTTAGGCGAACATTCCTGCAACATTCTCCTAATGTGACTATTTGTGAGAAAAACATAAATATTTAGATGAAGAAAAGACCACAATGACCTAGCCTGATTGCCATCGACTTTCAAAGCTCTGTGAGACTTTGGACTGACCAAGAGCCTATAGCACTGTAATTTCTCAAAACACAATGCCTCGGTTTGCTACTGCTTGATGTTAGAAAATGTTAGAAAATGCGTTCCCCATTTTTGGGGAACTCAGAAATCTGTTCAAATCAGCAGTTGGCTAGACCAGCGACAGCAACACCGAAGGTGTAACGTCACTGGGAGGGTGTGCCAGGCTAACAATGACCAGGATTTGAACCCCAGTTGCATTCATGCACTCTACCGTTGCACCACAAAATCGTATACGTTATTTGAAAAAAAAAAAGTCACAAAATTAAGATAGCCTATTTTCAGAAATAGGCAAAATCAATTGTTTCATGATATTTTACATGTGAAGGTCACAATGTTACCACGCTGGAACGTTCTCTGAACTAAAACAGGATAACGTTCTTCAGATACCCTCAGGAGAACCATGGAGGAAAGTTAGTTAAAGTTCCCATAACATTCCGTGTTAGCGGGAGTGCATTTAACATTTGGGTAGCCTAATTTAAAGTGCAGTTAGTAATTTAGAATTTATAAAAACCATTTGGTTGTTTCAGAACCTAACCACAGTTGAAATTGATGTTTGGCTACTGGCATCGCTGGTGCTGTCTTGGTGATGAAAGTAAAAGTGAGATGAAGGATATTGATTAAAAGTTGTTTGTGAGCATCAACATCCCCTTCAATTTTTTGCATTTCCTAGGCAACATTTAATTATACTCTCATTTATTTTAACATCATTATTAGTAGTAATAAAGTAGTACTATTACTTTGGTAATGATCCTGCGTAGTTTAGAAATGATCCCTAGGCATATGACTCCAATGCATGTGGCAGTAAAACCCGACAAGGCTGTGAAAGAAGGAAACAAACGTCTTCACTAGGTCAACCTTCGTGATCATAGATGCCAGCTGTAATTAAAAAAAATAATGACTTTTAAAATATTTGATCTGATTTTTTAATAATAATTAATTGCAAGACCAACAAGTAAACTCCCTTTGTAACTGATATGAATATTTGTGGCATCTTTTACCCTGACTTTATGCCACCACTAGATTTACAGGTAATTCTGGCTATCTGGCTATCTTCTATACTTGGTAGACAAATACCCTACTAGATGAATAAATGTCTGTCTTTTTCCCTTGCTCGATGGCACGGCTGAGACAGTAGCTGAAGTGCATTCCTCTGACTGGGTTTGCATTGTCAGTGTCCCACAAAAACAGAGATGTGCATGCCATGGATCATGGTTGAGTGGTTAAAGTAACACATTCATAAAGATGACAGACAAGTGGTTTATCCAATATGCAATGAATTTTGACGACATCTAGCCTTCTTAAGCTATGGATCAGTTTCAGATGGATGCATGCAGATGCAAACTCCAAAACATTTTCTAAAAAATTCCAGAACAATGTATTAAATCATACTTAATGTTATTCCACCAGCTGTCCGTTCCCCCACCAGTGGTTTGGAGCCATTCCGTGTGGAGTTGTTTGTTGTGTATAGGCTTGATGTAGCTGTATTGGAAGAAATCACTGCATCAGCTGTAGTTCCAATATAGGTGTGACTAGTGCAAATCAGACTTTTCTGTTGTTATGACATTTGGGAATGTAACCGAAACAGAAGTAAGGGCATGTTCACACTGAGAGTTTTTTTATTTAAGAAAACACCTGACCAGAGTTCTGTCCAAAAAACGGCACCAATCAAGTTCATTCTAGAACACAACTATGTTACAATTGTTAGGCTAGGCTACAAACTTTAGCTTAGGCTACTTGTTTTCAGTGTCAAGCAGCACCTTTTCTAAAAGGATACAAGGAGTTTTTATTTTCGCATAAATATGATTACTGTAAAAAAAATGCAGTGAAATTTGTGAAAGGGTTAAGGATGGGAATATTAGCCCTTTTTAAATAATGGATCATCTCTGTGTGGTAGATATGATATAATGTGTTGGTCTCAGGGCCGCCGTTCCCCATACGCAGAGTACGCAAGGTGCGTAGGGCCTCAACCACTTGGCAGGGCCTCGGGGGCCTCCAATTTTGAGCTTTACTAAAAAATGTCATGATAATAGTTACATTGCAAAAATATATGAATTAGTAATGAATAGGCCCATCATTTTTTGTTAAAAATTGCGTAACTCATCATACAATTCAAGCAAATTAACAGTTTTGCCTAATATACAAAGATAGTCCTACCCACCCCTATTCCCTGAAATGGTACATCCCAAATTGCGTCTTTGAGTTTGTTGTGTCGGCTTTGAATGAAGCAGCAAGCAGCAACGTTAGAAAACTGCAAATTGCAAGATTCTGCTGTGCAAATGTTCAGTAAATGTGTCAACATCGTTGACATCTAATAATGAAGAGACAGCATGAATCTGGTGCTGAAAAGCGAAAGAAAAAGAAGCAAAAAGAAGACGCCTGTGCATCCCTGGCCGGTAAGTCCGTTTAGGCTAACGTTAATTGTTTTGCTAACTTAACGTTCAATGATGTTGCTCAATTTAGGCTCGGTTGGTTGCAATATGAAACAATCTGGATTTTAAAATGAATGTGGCATGTTTGCAAGTAGTTGACAATTGTCACTGTAGTTTGTAGATAATAAATAGTAAAGGTTTGAGTGGAACTTCGAAGTCTTTGCTTTTGTTTTTTTTTTTTTTGGGGGGGGGGGGGGGGGGGGGGCCTCCCTGACCAGTTAAGCTTAGGGCCTCCAAAACCTTAGCAGCGGCCCTGGTTGGTCTTGTCATAGCACTCAACATGTTCACTCACAGGACAACTAATTGCTCGGTCGGTAACGACTTCATTATTTTGGTCACCATTTTTTTCCTCCTAAACTCTTCTAAATTCTAATCAGAATAGAAACGGCTTATAAACACCCTGATTGGAATAGATTTTCTGATCCGAATAAAATTCTATTCGTAACAGAAGGGGTGGTTTATTATATTCCGGTTACCTTTTAACAATCATGTAAATGCTCAATCGGAAAATAAACTTTTACAGCGCTTGCTCACTAGCCACGGTTACATGGACATTTCTAATCAGATTGTTCTATTCCGAATAAACTATTCTGACTGAAACGTGTTTACATTAGGGTGACCAGACGTATTCTTTTCCCCGGACATGTACTCTTTTTGAGACCTGAAAAAATGTCAGGGGGGATTTTCAAAATTGTCAGGGTTTTTGTTCTCAAACTATTAAGCTATTAATTCTGTTTTTCTGTGTTGCTCAATATAGTTCTGCAGTGGTGTGTGTCTGTGAGAAGGGGGGCGTGGTGTATGCATGGGTGTACGTACGGTCTGACTGGAGAGCTACCGTCGAAAACATTTTCTGTGTGCCAATCACAGTCTACGCCTCAGTTACGCCGGCTTCCATATTTATCCTAAAGATCGTGTAGGCCTACCCGGCATCTCTGCATGGTATGGCGAGACGCAAGTGCAAGTTCACAGATGAACTAAAAAAGAAATTTACATGCTTTCGTCTAAGTCACGATCAGTGTTGGGGAAGTTACTTTTAAAAAGTAACTAATTACTTTACTTTAGTTACTGCTTTGAATTGTAATGAGATTACTTTACTCCATAAGCAACGTGCAAAGCAGGCACTTACGTTTCCGTTGTCTGTTGATTCAATGAAGGGGAGTGTGCACACAGTATAATTGCAAAGATTTCCATTAAATCGGTAATAGACAACTGCTGGGAAAAATTTAATCATGAAAAATACGCCCAATGTGAGGAGGACTGAAAAGTCATAGGCCAGTGTAGCCTACAGTGTTTATAAAAAAATGTTTTATTTTATATTTTTGAAGGTTTTGTTACCGCAATTGTTTTATAGGTACAAAACTTTACGTTAGGCTATATTTTTTATGACTTTGATGTGTACTCTTTTTCACAATCTCATATCTGATCACCCTAGTTTACATGCAGAATGATTCTATTCTGATCAGACGTTACATTGGTCATGTGACGTAGGCGCGCATTTAGCCTATTTCAAAATTAATCTCAAAAAGGTACCGTATTTTTTGGACTATACGTCGCAGTTTTTTTCATGGTTTGGCTGGCCATGCGACATATACTCTGGTGCGACATATATATGTTTTTTTTCGCCACGAGAGGGCGCTGTGTACATTTGCACGTTACAGAATGCCATATCAATACCACTGATTCCATGGGATAGCCTTTCAAAAATGTGCGACTTTTAGTCCGGTGCGACATATATGTTTTTTTCATCTGCATAAGGCATTTTTTGGCATATGCGACTTCAACTCCGGAGCGACGTATAGTCCAAAAAATACGGTAATCAAAGATGTCTTTTCTGTGCGGCTAGGAGGTTACCAACAGCGGGTAACTCCATCACACTAAAATAGGCGAATTTCCATGGTCCATGTATACCCGGCTATTGTGATAAGTTCTCTTCATTGGTCAGCTGTCATGACTTTGTGCTTTATCTTGGCGAGTAGAAGTTTCCTTAACTTTAAAACCATCCGGAGGGGAAAAAAAACTCCTGGTGGTGGTGTTTTTAAAAAACACCCAACCTTTTTTCAACAACACCTGTACCACAGGAATATAATGTAGGCCAAAACCATCCACCCGCAGCTGAGAAGAAAAAAAATCTCAGTGTGAACATGGCCTAACATGCATGTCAGATACAGGCACATAATGAACCAATTAAAGGTAGGGTAGGAGATACTGCAAAAACGGTTCAATCAAGCTATTGAAAATAAACCTTTCTTCAGACTTCAACTTGAAGCCACACCTCTACAGTACAGGACTAGCACAGAGCAGTGCAAAGGGGGAAGGGACAAATAGCAGTTGAGTTTGAAGACATTAAACATTTCGAACGGGACCCTGAAAATGATTGGTGATTTTCCTGTCCTGTCCATTCCGCAGGTTACATTTTTTTATTTTTGTGTTAAAAAAATTGAATTAATTGGTTGCAATTGGGGTGTGAAGGATATTGTAAAATATCCTAAAAAGAGCCCCAGGAAAACATCTACCATCAAAGACTGGAAGAACCACAACTTTCTCAAACTAAACAGTAATAAAACGTAGATCATCATCTTTGGTCCAAAATCCAACCTCCCCACCTGCCAGAATCTTACACTCTGTCTCAACGGGCACTCTGTCACACCCTCCCCCCTAGTCAGAAACCTTGGAATCTACTTGGGCCCCACACTCTCCTTCAAACCACACATCAACCACATAACCAAAACATCCTTCTTCCACCTACGAAATATGTCACGCCTGCGACCCACTCTTTCCACCTCACCCCCATCACCTCAACCAAATACCGGACCCTAGGAGACAGAGCCTTTGGCTGCCCCCACCCTCAGGAACTCCCTCCCTCTGACCATCCGAAACTCTGATTGTAGCTGTATTGAACAAAATAAGTGTGACTGGAGGGAGTGGCCTGTAAGTTATAGGAGCTGGGGTTGTACTGGGTAAGACTTTTCAGCTCATTAACAAAAATAGTCATGTCATACAGTTATATGCAAGATGAAAACAGAAGATTAATTTGATGCTTCCTGTCAGAGATTTGTTAGAAGCATAGCCTAAAAGATAATGTCCTACATTTTTGTCAGTACAACTACTGAATATTATAAGAATAGATATCCGATAGCTCAGCTTCCATCATCTTAAAAATCAGTGAAAAATTTATTTGGTCTTACCTGTGGGTGGAAGTGTTGATGAAATGTGTTGAGTTGTGGGGTTGCTTGTTATGGGCAGGCTTGTTGTAGCTGCATTACATAATATCAACAAAATTAATGTAGCTGTATTGAACAAAATAAGTGTGACTAGAGGGAGTGGCCTATAGGTTATAGAACCTGGGGTTGTACTGGGTAAGACTTTTCAGCTCATTAACAAAAATAGTCATGTCATACAGTTATATGCAAGATGAAAACAGAAGATTAATTTGATGCTTCCTGTCAGAGATTTGTTAGAAGCATAGCCTAAAAGATAATGTCCTACATTTTTGTCAGTACAACTACTGAATATTATAAGAATAGATATCCGATAGCTCAGCTTCCATCATCTTAAAAATCAGTGAAAAATTAATTTGGTCATACCTGTGGGTGGAAGTGTTGATGAAATGTGTTGAGTTGTGGGGTTGCTTGTTATGGGCAGACTTGTTGTAGCTGCATTACATAATATCAACAAAATTTATGTAGCAGTCTGCTCTGTCATTGTGTACTAATCCTGTCTTGACAGCAGCTGTGAGGATGATCCACTCTGGGAGTAATAATCTTTGATCAAACTAACTTTGTGACCTGCAAATGCAAACTAGCATTCTTCACCCATGTGTATGATTAACCTTTGGTTAATTTCCTGGGTTCCATTCACTGTAAAACCAACCATGGACTGTTTGTGGAAGTAGGCCTAGGTCTATAGACTATAATGTGGTAATGTAACATATTCGTGTTTGGTCTGATATGGACCTTTCCATTAACTGTTCCATAAATTCTGACACTAGACTTTCTTTCTTTTTTTAAAAAAATACATTTTTGGGCTTCTGCCTTTAATCAGACAGGACAGCGTAGAGATGACAGGAAACAAGTGGGAGAGAGAGACGGGGCGGGATCGAGAAATGATCTCGGGCCGGAATCGAACCCCGGGTCCCCGGAGCAATGGCCTGATGCTCCAGCCACTGAGCCACGGCGCCCCCAACACCTAGACTTTCTAATCAGAATTTTTCTGTCGTAACTATTTGACTATCCTCTTACACTACTGATATGTATTACTATAGAACTAAAAATCTCATCGCTGAATTTCCAGATATTTGCTGCTCTTCCATTCCCTCTCTCTCTCTCTCTCTCTTCTCTCTCTCTCTCTCTCTCTCTCTCTCTCTCTCTCTCATACCCACGGCACATTCTATTTCTCAATTCATTCATCTCGTGTTAGGGAACCCTAAACTGAATGAAACTGATTTTTTTCTATAGGCTATAGTACATTGTACTGACAATAAGTCCATTCAGTTTTTCCAGTCATAATTTAACTATAATTTAACCATCCAGTTAAAAGCTCAAAACATTCTCACAATAATACATAGACTTGATGGCTCTTGTCTGAGATTTTATCATTTGGGGTCCATATAACATTGGCTTAAAGAGCAATAGTGTCCTAAACTTTTGCCATGTAACCACATAGGTAAGTAAGTCTTCAAATTATTTTCTTAAAAATCACCTTTCAAATGACCTTTCAATAGAAAAATGAATTTGGTCATACCTGTGAGTGGTGTTGATGTTATAGGTTGTGTTGTTTGTAGACTTGTTGTAGCTGTATTGAACAAAATAAATGTGACTGGATGGCGTAGTCTGTTATAGAACCTGGGGTTGTACTGGGTAAGACAACAGACTTTTCAATATAGCTCATTAACAAAAACAGTCATGTCATACAGTTATATGCAAGATGAAAACTGAAGATTAATTTGATGGTTCTTGTCAGAGATTTGTTGATGAAGCATATAGCCGAAAAGATAATGTCCTACATTCTTGTCAGTACAACTACTGAATATTATAAGAATAAACATCCGATAGCTCAGCTTCCATCATCTTAAAAATCAGTAAAAAATGAATTTGGTCTTACCTGTGGGTGGAGGTGTTGATGAAATGTGTTGAGTTGTGGGGTTGCTTGTTATGGGCAGGCTTGTTGTAGCTGCATTACATGATATCAATATTATCTCAATAATTGTATACATTGTAGTTGTGCAAATTGATGTAGCAGTCTGCTCTGTCATTGTGTACTAATCCTGCATCCTGTCTTGACAGTAGCTGTGAGGATGATCCACTCTTGGAGTAATAATATTTGATCAAACTAACTTTGTGACCTGCAAATGCAAACTATCATTCTTCACGCATGTGACCAATTAACCTGTGGGTGGAGGTGTTGATGAAATGTGTTGAGTTGTGGGGTTACTTGTTATTGGCAGGCTTGTTGTAGCTGCATTACATAATATCAGATTTTAGTTGTGCAAATTCATGTAGCAGTCTGCTCTGACATTGTGTACTAATCCTATCTTGACAGCTGTGAGGATGATCCACTCTTGGAGTAATAATCTTTGATCAAACTAACTTTGTGACCCGCAAATGCAAACTATCATTCTTCACGCATGTGACCAATTAACCTTTGGTTAATTTCCTGAGTTTCATTCACTGTAAAACCAACCATGGACTGTTTGTGGAAGTAGGCCTAGGTCTATAGACTATAATGTGGTAATGTAACATATTCGTGTTTGGTCTGATATGGACCTTTCCATTAACTGTTCCATAAATTCTGACACTAGACTTTCTTTCTTTTTTTAAAAAAATACATTTTTGGGCTTCTGCCTTTAATCAGACAGGACAGCGTAGAGATGACAGGAAACAAGTGGGAGAGAGAGACGGGGCGGGATCGAGAAATGATCTCGGGCCGGAATCGAACCCCGGGTCCCCGGAGCAATGGCCTGATGCTCCAGCCACTGAGCCACGGCGCCCCCAACACCTAGACTTTCTAATCAGAATTTTTCTGTCGTAACTATTTGACTATCCTCTTACACTACTGATATGTATTACTATAGAACTAAAAATCTCATCGCTGAATTTCCAGATATTTGCTGCTCTTCCATTCTCTCTCTCTCTCTCTCTCTCTCTCTCTCTCTCTCTCTCTCTCTCTCTCTCTCTCTCATACCCACCGCACATTCTATTTCTCAATTCATTAATCTCGTGTTAGGGAACCCTAAACTGAATGAAACTGATTTTTTTTCTATAGGCTATAGTACATTGTACTGACAATAAGTCCAGTTTTTCCAGTCATAATTTAACTATAATTTAACCATCCAGTTAAAAGCTCAAAACATTCTCACAATAATACATAGACTTGATGGCTCTTGTCTGAGATTTTATCATTTGGGGTCCATATAACATTGGCTTAAAGAACAATAGTGTCCTAAACTTTTGCCATGTAACCACATAGGTAAGTAAGTCTTCAAATTATTTTCTTAAAAATCACCTTTCAATAGAAAAATGAATTTGGTCATACCTGTGAGTGGTGTTGATGTTATAGGTTGTGTTGTTTGTAGACTTGTTGTAGCTGTATTGAACAAAATAAATGTGACTGGATGGCGTAGTCTGTTATAGAACCTGGGGTTGTACTGGGTAAGACAACAGACTTTTCAATGTAGCTCATTAACAAAAACAGTCATGTCATACAGTTATATGCAAGATGAAAACTGAAGATTAATTTGATGGTTCTTGTCAGAGATTTGTTGATGAAGCATATAGCCGAAAAGATAATGTCCTACATTCTTGTCAGTACAACTACTGAATATTATAAGAATAAACATCCGATAGCTCAGCTTCCATCATCTTAAAAATCAGTAAAAAATGAATTTGGTCTTACCTGTGGGTGGAGGTGTTGATGAAATGTGTTGAGTTGTGGGGTTGCTTGTTATGGGCAGGCTTGTTGTAGCTGCATTACATGATATCAATATTATCTCAATAATTGTATACATTGTAGTTGTGCAAATTGATGTAGCAGTCTGCTCTGTCATTGTGTACTAATCCTGCATCCTGTCTTGACAGTAGCTGTGAGGATGATCCACTCTTGGAGTAATAATATTTGATCAAACTAACTTTGTGACCTGCAAATGCAAACTATCATTCTTCACGCATGTGACCAATTAACCTGTGGGTGGAGGTGTTGATGAAATGTGTTGAGTTGTGGGGTTACTTGTTATTGGCAGGCTTGTTGTAGCTGCATTACATAATATCAAATTTTAGTTGTGCAAATTCATGTAGCAGTCTGCTCTGACATTGTGTACTAATCCTATCTTGACAGCTGTGAGGATGATCCACTCTTGGAGTAATAATCTTTGATCAAACTAACTTTGTGACCCGCAAATGCAAACTATCATTCTTCACGCATGTGACCAATTAACCTTTGGTTAATTTCCTGAGTTCCATTCACTGTAAAACCAACCATGGACTGTTTGTGGAAGTAGGCCTAGGTCTATAGACTATAATGTGGTAATGTAACATATTCGTGTTTGGTCTGATATGGACCTTTCCATTAACTGTTCCATAAATTCTGACACTAGACTTTCTTTCTTTTTTTAAAAAAATACATTTTTGGGCTTCTGCCTTTAATCAGACAGGACAGCGTAGAGATGACAGGAAACAAGTGGGGAGAGAGAGACGGGGCGGGATCGAGAAATGATCTCGGGCCGGAATCGAACCCCGGGTCCCCGGAGCAATGGCCTGATGCTCCAGCCACTGAGCCACGGCGCCCCCAACACCTAGACTTTCTAATCAGAATTTTTCTGTCGTAACTATTTGACTATCCTCTTACACTACTGATATGTATTACTATAGAACTAAAAATCTCATCGCTGAATTTCCAGATATTTGCTGCTCTTCCATTCTCTCTCTCTCTCTCTCTCTCTCTCTCTCTCTCTCTCTCTCTCTCTCTCTCTCTCTCATACCCACGGCACATTCTTTTTCTCAATTCATTAATCTCGTGTTAGGGAACCCTAAACTGAATGAAACTGATTTTTTTTCTATAGGCTATAGTACATTGTACTGACAATAAGTCCAGTTTTTCCAGTCATAATTTAACTATAATTTAACCATCCAGTTAAAAGCTCAAAACATTCTCACAATAATACATAGACTTGATGGCTCTTGTCTGAGATTTTATCATTTGGGGTCCATATAACATTGTCTTAAAGAACAATAGTGTCCTAAACTTTTGCCATGTAACCACATAGGTAAGTAAGTCTTCAAATTATTTTCTTAAAAATCACCTTTCAATAGAAAAATGAATTTGGTCATACCTGTGAGTGGTGTTGATGTTATAGGTTGTGTTGTTTGTAGACTTGTTGTAGCTGTATTGAACAAAATAAATGTGACTGGATGGCGTAGTCTGTTATAGAACCTGGGGTTGTACTGGGTAAGACAACAGACTTTTCAATGTAGCTCATTAACAAAAACAGTCATGTCATACAGTTATATGCAAGATGAAAACTGAAGATTAATTTGATGGTTCTTGTCAGAGATTTGTTGATGAAGCATAGCCGAAAAGATAATGTCCTACATTTTTGTCAGTACAACTACTGAATATTATAAGAATAAATATCTGATAGCTCAGCTTCCATCATCTTAAAAATCAGTGAAAAATGAATTTGGTCATACCTGTGGGTGGAGGTGTTGATGAAATGTGTTGAGTTGTGGGGTTGCTTGTTATGGGCAGGCTTGTTGTAGCTGCATTACATGATATCAATATTATCTCAATAATTGTATACATTGTAGTTGTGCAAATTGATGTAGCAGTCTGCTCTGTCATTGTGTACTAATCCTGCATCCTGTCTTGACAGTAGCTGTGAGGATGATCCACTCTTGGAGTAATAATATTTGATCAAACTAACTTTGTGACCTGCAAATGCAAACTATCATTCTTCACGCATGTGACCAATTAACCTGTGGGTGGAGGTGTTGATGAAATGTGTTGAGTTGTGGGGTTGCTTGTTATTGGCAGGCTTGTTGTAGCTGCATTACATAATATCAGATTTTAGTTGTGCAAATTCATGTAGCAGTCTGCTCTGACATTGTGTACTAATCCTATCTTGACAGCTGTGAGGATGATCCACTCTTGGAGTAATAATCTTTGATCAAACTAACTTTGTGACCCACAAATGCAAACTATCATTCTTCACGCATGTGACCAATTAACCTTTGGTTAATTTCCTGAGTTTCATTCACTGTAAAACCAACCATGGACTGTTTGTGGAAGTAGGTCCACAGACTATAATGTGGTAATGTAACATATTCGTGTTTGGTCTTTAAAGTCTGATATGGACCTTTCCATTAACTGTTCCATAAATTCTGACATGTAGACTTTCTTTTTTTTAATATATTTTTTGGGCTTTCTGCCTTTAATCAGACAGGACAGCGTAGAGATGACAGGAAACAAGTGGGAGAGAGAGACGGGGCGGGATCGAGAAATGACCTCGGGCCGGAATCGAACCCGGGTCCCCGGAGCAATGGCCTGATGCTCCAGCCACTGAGCCACGGTGCCCCTGACACCTAGACTTTCTAATCAGAATTTTTCTGTCGTAACTATTTGACTATCCTCTTACACTACTGATATGTATTACTATAGAAATAAATATCCCATCGATTTGCTGCTTTTCCATTCTCTCTCTCTCTCTCTCTCTCTCTCTCTCTCTCTCTCTCTCTCTCTCTCTCTCTTTCTCTCTCTCTCTTTCTCTCTCTCTCATACCCATGGCACATTCTATTTCTCAATTCATTCATCTCGTGTTAGGGAACCCTAAACTGAATGAAACTGATTTTTTTCTATATATAGGCTATATTACATTGTACTGACAATAAGTCCATTCCCTTTTTCCAGTCATAATTTAACTATAATTTAACCATCCAGTTAAAAGCTCAAAACATTCTCACAATAATACATAGACTTGCATGCTCTTGTCTGAGATTTTATCATTTGGGGTCCATATAACATTGGCTTAAAGAACAATAGTGTCCTAAACTTTTGCCATGTAACCACATAGGTAAGTAAGTCTTCAAATTATTTTCTTAAAAATCACCTTTCAATAGAAAAATGAATTTGGTCATACCTGTGAGTGGTGTTGATGTTATAGGTTGTGTTGTTTGTAGACTTGTTGTAGCTGTATTGAACAAAATAAATGTGACTGGAGGGAGTGGCCTGTAAGTTATAGGAGCTGGGGTTGTACTGGGTAAGACAACAGACTTTTCTATGTAGCTCATTAACAAAAACAATCATGTCATACAGTTATATGCAAGATGAAAACTGAAGATTAATTTGATGGTTCTTGTCAGAGATTTGTTGATGAAGCATAGCCGAAAAGATAATGTCCTACATTTTTGTCAGTACAACTACTGAATATTATAAGAATAAATATCTGATAGCTCAGCTTCCATCATCTTAAAAATCAGTGAAAAATGAATTTGGTCATACCTGTGGGTGGAGGTGTTGATGAAATGTGTTGAGTTGTGGGGTTGCTTGTTATGGGCAGGCTTGTTGTAGCTGCATTACATGATATCAATATTATCTCAATAATTGTA
Organism: Sardinella longiceps; assembly: GCA_027497455.2. Lineage (NCBI taxonomy): Eukaryota > Metazoa > Chordata > Actinopteri > Clupeiformes > Clupeidae > Sardinella > Sardinella longiceps. The sequence continues at coordinate 239,502 of JAODXP020000188.1, forward strand.
TACATTGTAGTTGTGCAAATTGATGTAGCAGTCTGCTCTGTCATTGTGTACTAATCCTGCATCCTGTCTTGACAGTAGCTGTGAGGATGATCCACTCTTGGAGTAATAATATTTGATCAAACTAACTTTGTGACCTGCAAATGCAAACTATCATTCTTCACGCATGTGACCAATTAACCTTTGGTTAATTTCCTGTGTCCCATTCACTGTAAAACCAACCATGGACTGTTTGTGGAAGTAGTAGAACTATTTCATCCTAGACACTCAAGAAAAGGGGCTAAACTAAAAAAAAAAAAAAACCTCTATTATTCTCTTGTCAAGGTTGGGTCAAATAATGAATCATACACTGGTGTGATGACAATAGACAACTTAAAGGAAAATACCGGAGTGAATTCAAGCATAGCCCTGTTGAAAGAGCTTGCTAAATGCGCTAATTAGCGAGTGTAACAAAATAATTTGGTACAGCACAGACCGAACGCGAACGCAGAAGCGAACAGGCACTTTACACTAAATCAATGGGACCTTACTGTTGGAAACCGAAAGTAAGATCTGAGGTCACATTGACTCAATGTAAAGTGTTTCGCGTTCACGTTAGGTCTATGCTGTTTGAAATTCTTTCATTTCATGCAAAATATATTGCTGTTAGAAGGCTCGCGCAGCAGGGCTATGCTTGAATTCACTCCGGTATTTTCCTTTAAGGACTTATGGTATGGATTTGAAGTATGATTGTTTTGTAGAGACCTGCACCTTTTCCATCAGACCTTGACTGAGAGAATGTGATGTAGGCCTACAAAGTAAGAAAGGTTAGTTGCAGGGCCGGTTCTAGCTTTTTTTGTGCCCTAGGCCAGATTTTTCTAAAAATATAAGTGTAAGACTGAAGAAAAAAAGTAAGAAATGTATTGTGATGCCCCCCTGATATTTGGCGCCCTAGGCGACCGCCTCATTTGTCTATGCCTAGAACCAGCCCTGGTTAGTAGCCTATCCTGTGTTAACCTAGTAAGCAAAAATTCAAGTTCACCACTAAGCAGATGATGAGGATAAAAAAGAAACAAGTAAATGAAAAGATGACAAAACTCATTAAATTAGTCATCTGAGTTCTATGACATATAGAAAGACAATCACTGATTCAGCCCATTGAACTTGGTTTATCAGTTGCAACAGATTTTGATGTTGTGGTCTAGCTTGTCAGACTACAGAATCACTACAGAGAGATAAAAATAAATCTCTGGACTGAATTTGCTGTGTCAACAGTCTCAAAAGAGGTGTACGATGTGTATGATGTGTACCTGGAGCAGTAGTAGTAGTAGTGGGTGGATCAAGTTTTCTCCAATACACATTATTCCCAACAGCTGCAACACTGAAAAGTAATCATGATAAAATTATTCTTCCTGTGTCAAGACTGATTTACTGATTTATTGCACTCTCTAAAGTCAGTCACATGGGTCCACTCAAAACTAAACCAAATTTTATTTTCTCAAAATATTAATTTTAGTAAAAGCAAAAATAAGTTTGACCCTGTGTAAAATTCACAACTGTGTTATAAAATTGGACTGTATACCAGCCCAGTACCTGGCCTGTAGACCTGTTCGTAATTTGATGTTGTGGGAATTTCTCACTTGAACTGAGTTTGTGAGTCTCAGACATAAAAAAAATGTGCTTGTCCGCCATAGTGCCACAAATTGCTCATAGCCAACCTTCAGCTACGAAAATTTTGTTTCTAAATTTTGCAATACCTGGAATTTTTATTTCTGTTATTTTTATGACCATGTGTGAACTACGACCTTGAACTACAATACTAACTACATGAACTTATTTGCTTTATCTGTCCAACATTGCCTTTCTACATTAGTTTGGCTCTATGGTCTTACAACCCGCCTATAGGTTAAGTTTATATCATGCATTTTAGATGAATCAATGAACAGCTACACTTTTCAATTTCAGGTTTGATAATCCCATAATTTCAGATGCACCCAGTCCCATTAACTGTAAACAGAACATGAACTATTTTCATATTGTTTTTGTTATTCCTCCTTACTAATGTACAGTAGCATGTAGGGGCCTACACTATAATCTACATCTCTCTTATACTATTCTTATCTACTCCTTACCCAGTACTGTATTTCATGGGCTGTGATCTAAAGTGTACACACTATAGCCTGACATTATTGGCTTCTGTGGTTGTAAGATTTGTCCAATAAAGTTGGACAAAAAGATTTTTATCAAAGCAAATGACGGTCATATTTCATTGACCATTATGCAATTTGTGGCCTTATGGCGGATGAGCAGGGGGGCGATGGTGGCACAGGTGGTAGAGGTGCCATTCAGTAACCAGAAGGCTGCAGATTCAAGTCCTACCCTGCTCTGCCTGACCCAATCGAGGTGTCCTTGAGCAAGATACCCAACCCCAAAACTGCTCACAGCACTACAGATGAGTTGGCCTAGTGGAAGAGTGCCTGCCCTTCAATCGGGAGAATCTCGCAGGCAGGTCATACCACAGACAATCATAAAAATGGCAACCAATGCCCCAAACCTGGTGCTCAGATATCTAAACGGAGTGGATAAAGTGAACACATGGGACTACCAGACTTAATTACTATCAGGACTAACCCCCCCACTGTAGTCATACTGCAAGAAACGGAGACAAGCACCACCCGGTGCTTCACACATTGAGTGGGAAGGACTTCAACTTAACTTCATGCCAGACGAGCACCTCAGTGATTTTTCATGTCTAGGAACACACTAACTCATTTCAAGTGAGAAACCAAACCAACACCAAATTGCAAAAAGGTCGACGTTCTATCCTTTTTATTTCTTTATAGCTTTTCCTAAAGATTCAGATTCTGGATTCTGTGCTTTCATACATTAATCTCAGATGTGCACTGAGACAGTAAATGAGTTTAATGACAAGTTCACTCCTGTTTTGAAGAGATTTGCTGGCTATCATATCCACTTTTGATATTTACAAATTTCTCATTGATATTTAGTGAGGTCTGTAAACACTAGAACACACAGTATTCTCTCATAACAAAATGCTGAACATTACCTAAAATCAAAGCTTCTATGCAAAGCTTGCCAGGTTCCATGCGTAGCTTTCCAGATTCCAGAAATTCTGTATTTTGGCCGATTATCCCTGTGGGTCATGGTTGTGTTCTTTATGGAAAGAAAATAGCATTAAAAGTGCTTAAGCAGCGTAATGGCTCATCAAAGGAGATTAACCACAGCTGTAGACATAAATTTGGTCTCATTCAAAGGTTATTTGGATTACGCAACTGAATAACTGAAATGCTAAATGGCCATTGTGGTAATACTTACTTTGATGCCTTCACAGTCCAATAGCATGTTGTAGTCTGGTTCACCCACACTAATAAAATAACCAGCAAAACCATCTTGATTCCGTCCGTCCATCATGAATCCAAGAATAGGAACCGTTGAGGTCAGAACCACTGGCAGAGAAAGCAAATGTTTGTGACCAAAAGTATAAGTAGCATCTGATGCCCAAGGTTTCCAATGTTTGTTATTGCTGCACCAATATCTTTGCTTTACCTTCCCAAAGACCGTCGGACATTTCAGTAGCAGTAATAGTAAATGGTCTGCTACTGCCTCCATCAGAACCAAAAGGATGCTGGATGTCCTTAGTTATACAATATGATCCAAGTGTTCCTCCATCCATAAAACAAGATACTTTTCCCAGTAGCAGAAAGCTCAGGATCAGTCTAGTGTTTATCATCTGAGGAGTAAAATAATAAGGTCATATTAGTGGCACAGATCACTGATACCTCTCACTGTCTTAGAGGAGAAAGTAAAAATCGGGATATCGTCAAGGCTGTGGTTCGGCTGCAGGCATGAAGCCGCAGGCTGTGCCATAGGTAACCAAAGCCTTGACGATTCATGATAATTAAAAAAAGAACAATGAATAATTCAAACTAAATTGTATAACACTTTAATCTTTATATGGCACACCAAAATTAAACACATGATTGGGCCATTTCTTGCATAGAATTCTTGAAGTCAGATCCTGCCTATGGACTTTTTGGCTATTGTTATTTTCTTTTTATTAGCTTTTGTTTATTTATTTTACTTTTCCTACTTTTCCATTGTTTGGTTTGGTACTCCTGTAGGTTGAAAGCAATAGCCAGAAAGACACCAGTATGATGTAAGCTATCATGACGATAGTGGGTATAGGTTACAAACACAGTGTAGCCTACAGAATGATTAAGCATCTGGTGCTGATGTGGTGGAAAGGGAGTTCCAAATGAAATTCTGCCTTGAGCCCCATAAAGGCCTGGGCTGGCCCTGCTGAAATGCACCCAGGGAATGCAGATCTCCGCCAAGTCAAAATGGTCAATGATGCTCCCTAGAGTTAGCCTGACATAGCCCGCCCATAATACGAATGTTCGTATCATGGTCTGGGCACGGTCTTCTGGGGCGTGTTTACATCGGTAGAGAGACTACCGGCCAATAAGCGAAGCTGATTAGACAAGCTGTCCAATCTTTTCAAACCAGAAGGCATGCTCTCGTCCCCGCCCTGTAATCGCGTGAGTTTAAAGAACCTCCAGACCATGAATACGGATGAACAGTGCTATGGTCGGGCTATGTCATACCCTAGAGTTTACAGATATATGTAATAACTGTCAGTAATGAGGAATCCTTTAAAGATTGATCGGGATCATCGCCAAAATTTAATGCATTCTCCCTTGGGCAAAGTAGCCTGGCTTTGGCCATCCACTTGGTCTACGCTTTAGCTTCGTACAAGGTTGATCACATCCATTGATGAATGATTGCAAGCTGGAGGTGTGAACTGTATAAGATTGAAATGATTAAACCTGATTTCACCCATTCGCTGACGTTATGTGCAAGCTTGGTCGTGAAGTAGCTATGCTACACAGCAGAAACCCGATGTAATCTCTCACAACTCCTGATCCTGCTTGCTTTTCAGCCAGGTATTGAATTGATTGGTGCGAGCGATACCAATGGCTGGAATGCCAGACAGAGTCATGGAGGGAGATGATATCGAGCGGAAGTACGAAGGAAGGCAAGGCCAGACTGTGGGCAAAGACACACCTCTGGAAAATATTTAATAAGAATTCATCAGTAACTTTTGCTGTAAAACTGCCAACGAACAAACAGGTGGATAAACAAACAAATTCCGGCAAAAACATAACCTCCATGGCAGAGGTAATAATAGAAAGTAAAGGCATAAAGGATAATAAGATAAGGACAAAATAAATAATGACAGCAAAATAAACGTAAGAGTGAAATTGTAAAGAATATAAAAGGATAGATTAGGAAACATATGGTTAGACATTCTTCAATGAAAACCTTCTGTAAACAGTTTGGTCTAAAGTCTTGAACTTACCAACAGTTGGAACATTTTCAATATCTTGGAGGGAAAATGCTGAAAATTGCTTACCATTAAATTATTCAACTGATCTTTAAATTAAAGCTTAGATTGTACACTCAGTCATTGGTTCAGACAGTCTTGTCTTAATAATAATGTCTCAGACCTTCACTAAGAATTCCAATTATTCCAATGAACACAGGCTAGGTTTTTAACCATTTTCAAAACAGGACTGTGATGTGGGTGGGGGTCACTGTTCTCTCCCTTCGCTACAAGTACATCTAACATTTTTTAATTCCAAATCTGATTTATTGTGTGCTTGTAAACCTACCCGTAGGCTACACTTCAGCCATTTTACAACCAAATTTAGACAGCAATTTCAGGGGAGAAAAGCAAGGACTGTGTAAGACATATTTTGAGGCCATAAGCAGGTATGTATGTTAAAAAGCTTCCTTCTAGGTTAAAAAGAAAAGTGAACAGGCAAAGCCAAAACACATTTCCTCCTCTGACATTAGCAGTACCTTAACATTAACAGTGTAATGCCAACCAACAGTCATAGTAGGCAAGTCAATTATAATAGCCTACATGGCTCCAAACCCTACACTGGCATTCTTAAATTCCTTGTGCCTAAACCACATTCAATATGATAACTTTAGAATTACCTTTAAGCATTGACTCCAGTGCCTCAATAAAAAAAGTTTTCAGATCCTTCGGTTTCTGACATACTTTATAAAGGTCCAGCCTCAAACACAATGAAAAGTAAGTGTTCAGCAACCTGCCAACCCCGGGGGCGGTGCCAGAATAGGATCGTAGTCTATTGGTTCCAAATTGGTTCCAAGCATTGCTGTCACTTTTACAGTACATGAAGATATCACACACACACAACCACACACACACACACACACACACACACACACACAAACAAACACACAAACAAAGACTGCAGGGGAAGACTAAGAGCGATATGAGTCAAGTCTTTTTTGTCTTAAATTCCATAGAGAGTAACTCAGATTACCATATTGTTTTATGAGCCCATGCATTGAACAATTGCCCTAGTTTTTTTGGTGATTTGAAATACTGCAGGCTGCAATGGGATTGTCTTCCAACCCACCTGCAGGGCAAATTAAAAATTTGTGAATGGGCTCACTGAGACAAGTCTGTTACAGATAATGTTTACTAACAGAAATAACATACAAAGATCTCTAGGCCTATAAAGTACTATAGCATGTGCATGTGTGGTATGAAAATTGTGAATTGTGGAATGGAAAAGATGTGATGATGGGATTTAAGTCTATGACTTGTGTTGTGTCATGGTTCATGTTGCATAGGCTACATCACATAAAGTACGCAAAAAAAATCCATTTAGGGTTAGTACCACTTTCAAGAATCTGGCTGACATGAGAATACCCATGGGATGACCCAGTGTCACCAAAACCAATATTTCTTTAAAGTCACTTTTTGTGCAATTATTTACACATACAACATGCACAACCTCTTCATTTAAAATATTCAAGAAACGTTTTTTTTTTACAATGTGAATTCAGCCAAGCATTTTGAGAAGCATACCATGCTTTTAAGCAGTATAGCACCGCCCTCTAGTGGTGACCAGAGCCAAGTTTCTACAAATAAACATCCAAAGAAAGTTTCTTCCTCATGGACTCATCTTCCTCAAGACTTCAACCATTGCACCCTGATGATTTCGAACTATTTATTATTTGTTCAACAAATTGCAAGGATGATATGAAAGATGAATTATGCTCTTGGCTCTTTCAGTTATGCTCTTGAATTTCCCCTTAGGGATCAATAAAGTATCTATGAGCGGAAGTACATATATGTAGGAGGGCAAACCAGAACCTAGGCTACTTTTCCTTATGAACTGGCTGAGAATATTCTTGGCAACATTGCCCTCTAGTGGTGACCACTATCCACAGGCCAGAAGAAGCCTAGTGTCTACCTTATGTCTGAACCGCTCAATGGTGGTTTTTGCCCCCAACGGCACCTTCCAGACAGCACAGCTTAAAAGGCACTACCTTAACCCTTACCCTAAACCAAACCCCCTCAACCCTCATCCAAACCCTAAATTCAGGGGAGTAGTGCCTTGAGGGCAGCGCTACCTGGAAGGCACTGTTGAGGTAAAAAAAAATACTAAAGACCATCTGAACCCCTGGTAAAGATTAAGTGTAATAATAATAATAATAATAATAATAATAATAATAATAATAATAGTAATAATAATAATAATAATAATAAAATCTGTGTTAGAGAATAATTCAACATTAGCGAGAAAGACATTTATATGAAGAAACCACAATGTATCAAAAAGAAATAATGATACAAAAACAGTTATTATCACCCCTAAAAAATAATAATTTAAATAAATATTTTTTCAACTGATATTCTACTTTTGACTTTTGAGTTCACATTGATATCAAAATTTAAGTGAAAGAGGTCAAATGCCCAAATCATTTCAGCATAGTTCACGTTGACACCTTGTTTTACAACCTTGCCTGCATGATAACGACCATGCTTATCTTGCTCCCAATACAGTTAGCTAAAAAAAAATCCCCTATGGACCACAGTTGGAGACTTGCAGAAAATAGGGGCATCTTGGGATCACTCAGTCTCAAAAGAAAATCAGAAGTGTCCCTTTGTTATACAATAAAGAGCTAAAAGGGTAGCCTATGTGAATGTCTTCCAGAAAGAACGCCAAGCTTCTTTCTTTATCCATGAAGATCCTAGGCTACTTTATGTAAAATGGTGTATAGGATATAGGCTATTAGGCTATTAAAAGAAATAAGGATGGGCTTACAGAAAAACAATACTAGCCTACATATTTTAAAATAATCAATTTGTTATTCTGAAATGTTCAGATTCCTATAAGTGTGTGTGTGGGCAGATACTGTAATTCGCAAGGGAACATGCTTTGTTTTGATGGAAGGTACAGTATGAGTTTTTACCAAAATACTGTAGGCTTATAGGTGAAAAGGCTGTTTCGAAGATCAAGGGAAACCCATGTTTCGGCAGAAACCACATTGGTGGGCGCTATGCAGGTCTTCAACTCTGCACAAAGTCTGGTTTGCACTATGCAAACAAGACACAGTCTCACATAACTAAATTTGCATTTTATGTGGAGACACTATTCACTCTTAGTACTTAGTACAGCTGAAATAAAATGAGAATATTCTGATTTGTGATTTCATAATATTCCTAAAATGCATCATAGTTGGTATTCAATCAAAATGTCAAATAAACGTGGATCTGTGTGACAAAATAAAACATAGCCTTAGGCATAGCTGAATTTGTAATTCGTAATACATTATGGCCATTTTTTTAACCTCACTCAAATCAGATGCTGCACAGAGTGCAAACATCGAGATTGCGCCTGTTGAAAGAGATTTCAGGACCGAAATGGACAACTAACAGTTATATATGAAAGAGATATCTTCTATATTGTGCAAGTTGAATTGATTATTGTTGCAATTATGCCACAGATACTGACATTCATGATTGTTTGAAATAGTTGAGAAACTAGAAATCACGTTGCATGATGGGATAAACTAACTTGTCACAGGTTGGTTTTTGTGAGTAGTTGAAATAAGATGACAGACAAGTAATTTGTCCAATGCAAGGATTTTTGATGACGTCCAGCCTTTTGAAGCAACTCTCTTAAGGGCTTTCAGATGTAAGTGCAGCTTGCCGTGTATTTATCATCTGATGTGAGTGAGGTTAGAAATTTTGGTAATACAAAATGACAAAAATCGTTAGGAACAGCAGTTATAGCTGTCAGGTAATATTTTTGTAAGTAATGTTTTTAGCTGTTTAACTGTCTAAATGAGCTTGAACATGTACATTGTTCACAAGGTTCAATTGCGTTTTCAATTTCATTGGTTGGAGGGGATGTCATGGGGTATAGATATCGGTCAGTGATTTAGGTTTGTTTTAAAGCAGTTTTAAGGAGTGTCATATGTAGATGAGGAAAATCTTTAGGGATGTTGAGAAGGTGCAGGCCCAGCTGCATGTCCGCACTGCACATACAGTAGGTCTCAAACTTGCCACCTTGACATCTACAACAATACCATGGCATGGGAGTTGAATGCTCTAACTACTGAGTTAAAAATCCCAGGCTTCTAACTTAGCAGTAAGAAGCATTCTTGGGGCTAGTGGTGTGAGGATTCAGCTAGTCGAGCGAGTTAGCATCTGTTACACCTGCAGCAGACTCACATGAAGCTGAAATAAGTCCAGATTGTGCATTTCGGGCAGCTCAGTATAACACCTTGGCAAGGAGAAGCAAGCACTTTGAGTATTCTCAGTGTCTGTGTATACTGGCCTGTCACTCATACTGATTGTGAGTTTATAGTGAGCCTGGCTGTGTGCAAAGAAACAAAAAAGGGTTATTATACAGTAGGCCTAGTTAAAAACAAGGAGGAGGATGTAGGTCAGCATATTGTTAATGATTATATTGATGACCAATATTACACAGGACTGGAGAGAAGAACTAAACTGCAGTTAGAGGGAAGTTGGAAGCTTTAAAAGAGGATGCTGATTTGGCCCACCAGGGGGACCAACAGCACCCTCTGTCAATTAAAAAAAATCTTGTTAGCCCTTCATCTTTTGTTATTCGACTGTGTTTACATTTTCACCATTCATTTGTTTCACTTCGGTTCTAAATCTGCTCTTTCAGGAAAATGTTTGGTGTGAAGATATTCTTATGTTAAGTGGCATTTTAATTTTTGAACAGAGGCCTAAATTGTAATCTACCATGTTAGTTTAGTGATCAGTATTTCAGTTGCCTAATTCTCACTGCCCTCTGTACTGTTGAACTGAGTTCCGCTCTACTTTTCAATTCCCCATTGTAGCCTCTTCACTTCTGCCTTTCATGTTTTTTTTGTTTTTTTAATTAATTATTTTTTGTATTCAGTGTCGGGAATCTGTGACCAGAGCAGATACAGTAATTTGCAAAGGAACATGCAGCAGACCTTCTCATTATTTTCTTTTGATGGAATTTAGGTTATGAGTTTTACCAAATATGCTTCTCAGCTGTAGGCTACAGGTGAAACTGCTATTTCAAAGATCAAGGGAAACCCACCGGTCTGCAGAAACCACATTGGTGGGCGCTGTGCAGGTCTTCTCTGGAACTCTGCACAAAGTTTGCACTATGCAAACAAGACACAGTCTAACCAAAGTAAATTTGTACATTATGAGAAGACACAATTTACTCTTACAACTCTTGCATATATTAGGATTTTTTTTCAGAATGATACAAACTAGAAATTTGACTATCTCTGTAGAAAAAACAATTATATTATCATATAGCCTACTGTATAATATTCAACATACATTTTAAGACATTAAGAAATAGTCAACACAATATGTACAGACAATACAGAATATCTCATTGAAGGGTCGGGTGCGGGTACTCCGAAAGTCTTTGACCTTGAAGGCCCTTATCAGTACATGGATCCCTGTGATGGCATAACTATCATCCGTGTGCGCTGAGACTCCAAGCTTGCCTGAGGAGCTGGTGTAAACTTATGAACGATCACTTTCAAGTGTTTTCTAAACTTTACGCCAACAAAGGCATAAAACACAGGATTAAGGCAACAGTGTGAGAAAGCTATTAGCCGACACACGTAGAAGGCATAATCCAGGTTAATGCTCACGGTACATTCATTAAATGGATACAAGTGAGCGAAAGACCTCAAGAATATTACAATGTTGTAAGGTGCCCACCCTGCCACAAACACAACAACAATCACAAAAATGAGTTTCACTGTCTTGATTCTCTTGCTTGATGGGGAATTCAGGATTGTTTGGAGTATCCTCGAGTAGCAAAAGCACATGATCACGAAGGCAACAAAGAAAAATAAATTTTGTTGATAAGCTGCAGCATTTTTCCATGTGGTGTCATCATACTGGCAGTGAGACATGTTGTAGTGCACCTGAACTTTGTTGCGTAGAGTGGCAGGCAATGCCGCAGCAAAACTGAGTGCCCAAACAAGGAATGACAAAACAAACCCAAAACGTGTGCGATTCTCACCTCGGTCAGACAAGGGAAACACTACTGCTCTGTATCTCTGCAGAGTCATCACAGTCAAAAACAAAACACTGCTGTAAAATCCGGCATAGAAAACGAAATTGACCACTTTACAAGTCATATCTCCAAGTGTCCATTGGTTATCAATATGATAGTATGCCCAGAAAGGTAACCCAAGTGTGAACATGAGATCCGAGAGGGCCAAGTGGAAGATGAAGCCATTAGTCATGGACTTTAGATTCTCATACTTGACCAGGATGACAAGCACCAACAGGTTCCCACAGAGGCTGAGTACCATTACCAGGCAGAAGATAATCGAAGTGGCGATGGAACCAAACGTAATCACATCACTCTTGTCACATTCATCATTTTCATAGTCAGTAACATAATCATAAGGTGGAGATGTGACATTTGCCATTGCTGTAGAAAGGCCTCAGCCTACAACCAAAAAGACCAAAATATCAGTGGTTACATACATGATGAAAGTAGGCCATTTTAAATACAGTATTTGTCCTGCTTCACAAGGGTTGCTGTATTCACAATAGGGGCAAGTCCAGTTAAAGTGGGATTTGGCAGGAGGGGGAACTCTCAAATTTTGTGTCGGCATAAAGAAAGAAAAATGTATCAAGAAGAATGAGATGATATTATTCATTTAGGAGGTGCCAGTACTGCCTTCCCCCCACTTTAACCCCTGGGCATGTCTAGAGATTTACATTTTAGAAGACAAGACAAACTGGAAATTTATTAAACTACAAAAAGCATTAGAAATAATTTAGACCTGACAAAAATAAAAAAAATAGTATGCAGGACAAGTCCCTTTCTTCCATGGTTTTAAAGGCACTAGGTGTATTTTTTGATCAAATAGGCCATAGTAATAATTTTCAGTGGAGGTGAGAAGATAAAATTGCAGATAAGTTTCACTTAGAACAATACAAGTACGCCTACAGCCTATAAATGTTATCTTTCTCTACATGAAAATATATATACACCATGGTCCTAATAGACTTAAATGTAGGCTAGAGTGCCATTTACCAATATTAAAATATTTGCTCACCTTAGATTTTATGAAATTGTGCTATATCCAGAAGTTGATGGGCTAGATGCTGTGCGCTTTCCTGGCTCTACACGTATGACGTACTGGCCGTTGCGCTAAAAAGGTATCTCTTCCCCCGCCCATAACGGAACACAACACAGTTCATCAATGATACCGGTAATTGCATTCATTTGATCTCTGCACAACATCGCCCAAGTGCGACGTTAGTTTGTCTAATTGAAAACACAAGCAGACACAATTATATCTTATACGCGTACAGCTGACTAGACATAATGTAGAAATATTCTACTGCGTGACAATTTAGGCTTTGCTGCAGGACGTCTCAGAGTTGAGGCTGTGACAAGCGTGCAGTTCTATTTTCCATCGTCGTAGCCTACTTTGCATTTAATGATTTGGCCGTGACGCCATTGGTCTGAAGTTGGCTTCAGTTGCAGAGCCTTGAGTCAAATAAAGAATTTGGCAAAGTATATCGCACGTCTCTGTTAGATAGTAGAAAATAGTCTCTCAAAAGCAGTTTGAAGACGGAAATGCACAGGAAACAACACCTATGCGCTTTTGTTTGTAATTGTGTTTCACTTTGAAATCCACAAAGACCACAATATTTTACTATCATAATAATCAAGTTATATATCTTAAAATATAACCTAGAAAAGAAAGGGTACCCACAGGGTAGCCATTTTCAAAAAGAGCTTGGCTTAGAAAATCTCAATAAATCAAGACATTAAAATGTCAGTAAAAGTGGAAGAAATACAAATAACTTTATTGGATTAAACAAAGACAGGCGAGAAGGGAAAACATAGGCTACATCATCTATTATCAAATGCTACTTCACATATTTTTCCATGAACTTTTTGTGAAATTCAGAGCGAAGGGTATCATTGACAAAACGTTTTTCTTTCCGGGACTCATCCACTCCTTTCGCACAGTTCTTGAAAACAACGTCATCATCCCACCTGAAAATGAAAGAAACCATGAAGCACTTTGTCCTTTACCACATCCATTACAGAGAACCCGACGATGACAGCAAGCTTACTTTATGTGTGTGTGTGTGTATGTATATATATATATATATATATATATATATGTGTATATGTATATATAATATATATATATATATATATATATATATATATATATATATGTATGTGTGTATGTGTGTTTGGTCTTTGTGTGTGTATGTGTGTGTGTGCATGTAATGTTATGTTGAACATGTGTGTAAAAAGATGTTTTCAAAAACGTGAGATTTATTGTATGCAGAGATGCACAGACACATGACTCCATACATATAGGATTACCTTCTCTTCACTTGGAAGGAGGACTGACTCGGTGCTGGCTGCTGCTGCCCTGCCAGATTGAGCAGTGGGTTTCCACTCAGGATGTTCTCCATGCGGATCCTCTCTTCTTCGGCCTTCTGCTCCCTCTCCTACAAAAGTGGCCATTACACGCACACGCGCACACACACACACACACACACACACACACATTATATTACAGTAATCTCCTAAATATAGACACTGTGTATACACCCCAGACCAGTGTTTTCTGCAAGGAGGAAAATAAAAAAATAAATAAATAAATAAATAATATTTACCCTTGTATTAAACTCACCCATGTTAACCCCATTGTACTTTTTTTTTAAAAAAATAATTTTTGTGGCTTTTTGCCTTTTATCAGATAGGACAGTATAGAGGTGGACAGGAAACAAGTAGGAGAGAGAGATGGGGTGGGATCGGGAAATGACCTTGGGTCGGACTCGAACCCGGGTCCCCGGAGTAATGGTATGACTCTCTAGCCCACTGAGCCACGGCGCCCATTCCCCATTCTACTTTCTAATGAAATCATCTTATTGTGATGCAGTGGGTAATGAATCTAGAATAATCAAAGATCAAGGACTAATAGGGAAATGCATCCCCATATACTGTATGGCCCTCACCCATACATTAACCTAATAGATAAAGACATTTTTCAAAATCAATGTATAAATCTTGGTTAACAGCTGGGTAATTATTACGGTAATTTATTTTGTCAACTCATTCTTCAACAGTGACTTACAAATGGAGAGTAACAGTCAAACTACAGTGCAAAAGGAGACCTTACAGTAGCATAACATACTATTTTTACATGTAACAGAAGCAGAAGGTTGTAGTGTAGAGATTTCCATGATAACCAGAGGAAGTAACAATGCGGCCTTCCGGTATTGTGGTCATTCAGACTCAGACAGGACTGAAGAGTGCCAGTGGAAAGTACCCTGACTACTAAAAATGCAATACTAGGTACTAGATGGTGCTAGCCTGGCTATGTCACCAACCTTTTGGTACTTTGACAAAAGCCTATGAGGTCAAGTTCCATTTTTTTCTAACAGGCCTGAAGATGTATATTAACAACCTTTGAGTCTGCCATGTTATATGTGCATTATGTATATTTTCAGCACAGTGCACTTTCCTGAAGTCACATCTAAAATATGTGGCACCATTTTTTTTATATAACCAACAAGGATGTGATTGGCCGAGGACAAAAAAGCAGGAAAACATACAGCCCATAGCTTGGATCAGCAAAATCGTTAAAAATTGTCCCAAATCACCTTGACAGGCTCTAGTAGTGGTTCATAGCTATGCAAGTCAATTGGTGGACAGTTGTACTCAATGTTATGAGATTCATTTAGGCTACATTCCCTTTGACCCTTTGAAGAGCTACGCTTGAGCAGATTAACCCTGCCGTAGACATCAAGAAGCAGATGTGGCACAGGCGCTAGCCAACTCCACAGTGAGGATCTAAAGCTTGATAAATCTGCAAGGCACATCTGTGGTTGAATTACACTTTGTGACATGCATACCTTTCGCTCCTGCTCTTCTGCCCTCTCCTTCTTGATTTTCTCCAGTTCTGCCAAAAGGGCAGCAGTGTCGTCGTCGCTGTCAGACTCAGAGTCTGAGTTTTCATCGTCCTTAAATTGTGAAGGCATAAAGGGAGCAGTGAGGGTTAAGAACAATTACCTTTCCAGTTAGCTCCATAAATGTTTGTTATATATAACAACCATATATAACATGATTCTGAGAGTTGCATAGTACTTACATCTGTGAGGGGGTCATCTGCGTCAAGGTTTGCGGCAGGAATCTGATCAAGACGTGGCCTTTTGGAGGATGAGGAAGACGACGACGACGATGTGGTGTGCTCTACAACAAATCAAAGTACAAACAACTTAATCTTTCCATCCAAAGCACTTAGGATTCTTTGAAGCCAACTTGTAAAACCAATACTGCTGCTGTAGAGCACATACCCCTGGGTCCCCTCTCCCTGGTCTTCTCCCTCACTGCAACCCTCTCACGTTCCTCCAGCTCACGGCGGAAGTCACGGGCACGGACCTCCTCAGGGGCATCCTGGGTGGGTTGCCTAATGATGATTTCAAGAGAAATTAAATGTACTTGTATAAGTGGTTTCAATTGAAATGTCAACATAAGAACTAGGCTACACACTGATTGAGCACACATACAGCTTGCATTTCATTTGGCGATTTCTTGCCATAAGTTCCAAGGAAATGTATACATCATGTAGATAACGTTACATACAATATCAAGCATAGGGAAAATCTATATAATCCCACTCACTGCTGTAATCGTCAATCCACTTTACCTGTATTTTATTTTAGTGTGCCCTGGGAGATCTCGGCTAGAATACTGCTTTGATAGGGCACTCAAGTCGCCTTCTCCTTTGCCTCGTCCGCCTCGAGCGGGTTCGAAAGTTGGCCTTGCGGCAGTGGTCATCTTTGTAAACTGGACAAAACAAAGGGGTAGACTTACTATTTAATTCAATCAATTTGACAGTATGATGGCTAAATCTGGCTATCCAGGCTAGCAAACAAGGTAGCCCACGTAACGTTAACTTTTAGCTAGCAAGGATCCTAAGAGGTTTGCAAAAAGAGTAAATGTCCAAACAGAGTAACGTTAACTGACCAAGCAGTCCTATGTGATCAAACTAACTGACAGAGTAAATTCTCTCCAAAAGTGACTGATATTAATATGAAGGAATGTTAACACCACGGATATTTACATTATGAACTGATGTTAGCTACATTTGTGCGCTAGCTTTAGCTCACTCACAATATATCATATGGTTCTCACTAACCGCATGCACATCACATTTCAAAGAACATCCGTCGTGAAACTAATAAACCACGCTTGATTTTACGGCTTCTGTTACAACACAGCACCGATAAAGTCAGTAAGTTGTTAAATAAATCCAATCCTTACCGGCTAGCTATCCACACGCAAACAAATGGTGTTGTCCGGGGTCCTACAGAAGTTGGCCCCAAACCCAAGCTGCCCAAGCAATGGATTTAGGTGTCCATTGTTGCCTGACTCAAAAGGCATTTTGCTGAATAAGGCTGCCTGTCTTGCATCAATAACCTATACATTAATACATTAGCAAAATAACGTTATTAAAGCAGTGTTGTTTTGCTGTGTGTGTGCGTTTCTTTATGTATGTGGCAATCAAATGAAATAGATCATATGATCCCACTAAACACTGTTTGTGTTTACTTCTTTACAACCAAACTATCTATTGTAATAATCCTTCCTTATCCAATGAGAAATGAGCAAAGGGAAGGGGCGGATTCAAAAGAGTTTTTGGAACTGCTTGTTATGTTTACAAACATATCGTTAAGAAATAAATGATGGTTCTGGATTTTTTTCGAAGCATTTAATTATCACGGTAAAAAATGAATACAAATATTCTGTCGTTTTGGGTGACATTAAAGAATGCTACCCTGCTGATTAGCTCACACAAATGCCAATCAACTAGTTGAGCGCAACTAGCAAGTTTGTTATTCAGTGTAAACTATGTTGACTGCTGTGGGACATCTGGCAATAAGTATGATCTAGTTTATTTTTACGTTGATTTTGGAAGAATTAAGAGTAAATATATCCACAGTCAGCCTATTGCTGTACCGAAGCGTCAGTTTCAGATGTATTTTGAAAACATCTAAGAGCCACTTATTAACTTGATTTCAAAACCTTGATGACTACCCAACCTTGGTAAATGTAGGTTGGAGGATAGAGATGTTAGAATCGTATGTCTCAACTTTTGACACCGCGTATATCATTACTGAAATGGCAAACTAGTTATTACCCATGTTATTACATAGACTATAGGCTAATTGTGCTGCCAAATTTGCCCAAACAATTCAATGTAGGCCACTGGCATCTATGCGTCAGTGTTGAGTTAATGTCAGCGGTTAACAAGATTTTCGCAGTTTTAAAATTAGATTGCCTTCGTCTGAAATATACGTCGTTTGAAATATACTGGAGTTTGTCTCGCCACTTCCTATGCGGTCTTAGTTGTTAGCTCACACACCCATTTTGGTGTAGGCCTAGGCTGAAAGCAACGCTTGCAGTGCATGAACGCGTTTTGCTTATCGAACTTTCATGAGTATGAAGAAATATCTTACCAAGTACCAAGTCGATGCGGAGTCAGACGCTTGAAACAGGCCTCACTTATGTAGAGTATAGGCCTACTAGGATGAGAGACGATCAGACAAATGTGCCATCAAAATAACTGATGACAGCAATTGGTCTATTAGTTTCTGAATGGGGTAAAAAAGATGACAATTTGACAATTAAGATCTGCACTTGCAAAGTGATTGATAGGCCTATGCTATATTGTAAAATATAAGAATGCTGACAAACCAATAGTAGATCAAATAACACCTACCTTTTGTGCTCATAATGCAATATACTGATCTAATGGAAGTAATTCTCCATGCCATTGTCATTAAAAAGACTTTGTCATTGGTTTTGTCATTTGACATCACTAGCCTATGTGTGTGTGAGTCAGTGAACACACTCCAGCCAATATGTGTGATGTTGATGTGTGTGTCTTTTGTCTCTGAATATCTGACTGTCTGACTCAGCAGACTCATCGTGACCCCCCGACCCCTTTTGCCAGAGTGTGTGTGGCCATGGCAACCAGTACGGCTGTGGGGGAGAGCCAGCTCCAAAGGATTATCCGAGATCTGCATGGTACAGTGTGTGTGTGTGTGTGTGTGTGTGTGTGTGTGTGTGTGTGTGTGTGTGTGTGTGTGGGTGTATGGGTGTGTGTATGTGTGTCAGTGAGAGAGAGAGAACAAGAGCAACCTCACTCATACCTACTGTGTGTATGCGAAAGGTATGCATAATGTGTGGCAGTCTGTACACGCATGGATGATTCTGTGCTAATGTGTGTTTGAAAGAAAGAGAACGGGTAACCCGGACACAAGCCTTTGTTTGGAGAGAAAACAAGTCTCTGAGGTAGAGGACGATGCAGATCACAAACACCTGTGGGCCGTATCTTTATCTTTCCTTCGTATGCCCGAATTGGATGTGAAGCGATCTCCCGGTTTACCTAGCTCTTTGGATCTCGCCAGGGCATTGCACCGTGCTTGCCGCAGCCCTGATTGTGCGGCACCGCTGGCAGGGTCAACATGTCCAGCCTCTCCCTTCACCCATCCGAGTCGCCGGTGCTCTGGAGGCAGCGAGTGGAAGCATTGCGACGGCAGCGCCAACAGCAGAGGGATGCTCTACTGAGGGGGCATCCGTCCCCCGTCTCTGCACAGTTCCTCCGCTTGCTCAGAGGCACGCCACATCCACATCCACACTGCTCTGTGTGCAAACATGGAGGGACAGGACGGAAATGTCAGAGGGGGGAGAGAGAACGAGAGGAGGTGGAATTAGATTTGGCAGGAAACTTGGAGAAAGTTTAGGACATGCCATTGCCAGTACTTTAGATGAGGTGTGAAAGAAACTGATCAAAGTAGATGCAAGTAGGTGAGGGAAAGGGGGAGTGATAGATAGAGAGATAGAGCCAGAGAGAGAGAGAGAGATGAAGAGCTAGAGATCACTAGAGAAGTGAAAATGGAATAGCTGACAGAAAGTATGGATGCTGAGTGTTACGTCTGTGTAATAGATGTGTGTCTGATATCTGTTCCTACAGATGCGGTTGCTGAGATCACTAAGGAGTACAAAGAGACTGGAGAACCTATCACAGATGACAGCTCCAACCTACACAAGTTCTCCTACAAGCTAGAATACCTTCTCCAGGTGAGTGACACCAAAGTCCTCATGGACAACATGTCTTCCTGTCACTCTGCAGTCATCTTAGTAGTATCTCCAGTCAGCCATTTCTGAGAGGCCTGAAAGACCTGGGAAAGTTGATGCTCAAGACTAAACATATTTCATGAGGTTGTTAAAGTAAAACACCACATTTCACAGTTTGATCAGTTTTTGCTAAAAATGTGAAGAAAAAAAAATGTTGGTGTGAAATGCCTTTACCAAGAATTTGGCAGGTTCACGTTTAAGATATGGCAGAAGTTAAAGTTGAGTTCCTGTATTCCAAATATATGGGACCAATGGAAATCAAATATCAAAATAGTTATTTACATGTAATAAGCAACTAACCCAGTTGCAGTCGTGCTCCAATTAAGCCCAACTACCTCCATGCATGCACATATGGACATGCGCACACACACACACACACACACACACACACACACACACACACACACACACACACACACACACACACACACACACACACACAGGGCTGTAGGATAAAATTGCCTAGAAGTATCAATCTTTTTGACAAATTTGTTGCTGTAAATATCCTGAAACACAACTGTAATGAATGTTATTACAGTCCAAAACCGCCTTACTGGCTTTTGTCTCAGAGTCTAAAGTAGAGATGAGACTCTCTCTCTCGAACACACACACACACACACACACACACACACACACACACGCACACGCACGCACATGCACACGCACACACACACACACACACACACACACTCAGACTGAAGTGTGGTTATTCTGAACTGCCACGACCCAGTTTTCATATGAGGATAGGTTTGTTCAGCATTACCCATGCTGGTTGAAAAGTTGATGTCAAGTTGAAGCCATGACACCATGATATACATAATTGGGAAATACTTGCTTTTTTGTTACACTGATATAGCAGCATTTCTGAAATCTGCATGAAATTGCCAGGCTAGCTCTGCCAGCATAGTACCTCCACTTAATATTAGATATTCTTGGATGCCCTTTGAAGTCATTGGAGTCAGACTGGTAAAAAACTACTGGTCTAATTAGCAGAGAGAATGGCTGAGAGCA
Source organism: Sardinella longiceps (assembly GCA_027497455.2). Lineage (NCBI taxonomy): Eukaryota > Metazoa > Chordata > Actinopteri > Clupeiformes > Clupeidae > Sardinella > Sardinella longiceps. Next base: position 260,063 of record JAODXP020000188.1, read on the forward strand.
ATGATGCTCCACTTAAATGTTGAATTTGGAAGTGTCAAAGAGCATAACAGGCATACTGAAACTTTAATAAATCGCAGACCTGATAGTTTAAGGGTTCAAACAAAGTGTTGACCTACTGGAAAGTAAATATATCTCTGTGATGAGGTCCAGACTTTTTGCACAAGAATCTATGTAACAGTTTGTGCGTGTGTGTGTGTGTGTGTGTGTGTGTGTGTGTGTGTGTGTGTGTGTGTGTGTGTGTGTGTGTGTACGTCTTGTAATTCCAGTTTGACCAGAAGGAGAAGACGACTCTGCTGGGCAGTAGGAAAGACTACTGGGACTACTTCAGTGACTGCTTAGCCAAGGTGAAAGGAGCCAACGATGGGATTCGCTTTGTCAAGTCCATCTCTGAGGTAGGCATGATCTAGGAAATTCTTATGCCTTTCCGTTAGAGCACTACACATGAGTCTAAACCTGCTGTTCCTCTCTCTGTTTCCTGTTTGTATACCTGTAGCATATTTGTGTATCTGTTTCTAGCTCATTATCTGTATAAATATATAGTGCGTGTGAGAGGGTCAGTTGATAGAGCTTTTTATGGTCTGTGGCTGAGACCATGAACTTGAACGCTTCTGTGTTAATGCGGAGGTGGTGTGACAAAGGAAGCGGAAATAGAATGAGTGTGGTCAGCAGTGCCAAACAAAGTCCGATTTGTATGGGCCTACGTAGCTCTGGTTCACGTGCATTACACAGTGTAGTGAGAGACTTACCAGTTTAGTGTGGTCAGCAGCAGCTGTGTCTGTTATAATGTTTTGTATGTCTGTCTGTGTGTGTGTGTGTGTGTGTGTGTGTGTGTGTGTGTGTGTGTGTGTGTGTGTGTGTGTGTGTTTGTGTGTGGATGTATTTGCAGTTAAAAACATCTCTGGGGAAGGGACGTGCTTTCCTGCGCTATTCTTTGGTACATCAGCGGTTAGCTGACACACTACAGCAATGCCTTATGAACCAGAGAGTCACCAGGTGAGTTTGCATGGCATAGAATGTTCAAACCACGCAGCTCATCTGTGCCACCTATGTACCCCTCTTTCCTCTTTCAGTATACTGACATACAGCCACTTTCTCTGTCACACTTTCACCCTTTTGTGTCTATACCACCTACAGTACCTTCAGTAGCACAGTATATATATATAACACCTACCTACAATAGCACAGACCACTTCCTAGACCAAATGTTGCATTTGCAATGTTGACGAAAAAGAAACTTATTTCATTTTCTGGATCCGCTTTTTAAATTTGGATCTGCTCAGAAACGTCAGGAGTTCCTCCTTGGCCCACTCTAGATACTTCAACCTAGTTTCATAAAACTGTCATCCAGCTGACATGAATCTAGAGAAACAGAGAGCATGATCGTAATAATCACACCACTATTGCCACCTGTCACAAGCTTATGTCACTTGGCTAAAACTGCTAACCACACTAGTTATGAAGCTTTTGTCCCTCAACTGTCTAGACCTTGAAGTGGCTCGCTCAGAGGGTACAGTATCCAGCTGTTTAAGGCCACAGAGCTTCCCACGAACCTGTACCTCTTTCTCTTAAATGTTAGTGAAAGTCCACCTGACTTCAGCTTTCACTTCTGTAAAAGTCCCATTGTCAGTCATCTGTAGAAACGGATCAGAGATTAAAGACGAGAATAACAGTAACTCTTTGTTTTGCTCTAAGTATGCATAAACACCAGTAACCCTTTAGAATCCTTGCTCTGAAGATATCTTACTTGAGGTCTCATGTCATCATTTTAGTTGTTGGTTGTCTAGAGTAGTGGTTTGAAAGGCGGTTAATTATATTGCAGTCATGTGACCATTCTTTTGCAAATATTTGTCCCAGGGCCTGTTCTGCCTAAGAACTCCCTTAACTGTACACTGATCTAACCATTCTTAGGTGTAGCTTTGTGCATTATGATTGCATTAGCTTATTTAATTACCCACTTTAATTGACTTTGCATTACTTCCCTGACATTTTGCACAAACAATTTGTACCATATCAGCAAACCAGGCCTGTAAGTTGTTTTGGGTACTAATGGGTGACTAATAATGTGGTGTTTTGTGTTTGTGTGTGTGTGTGTGTGTGTGTGTGTGTGTGTGTGTGTGTGTGTGTGTGGATGTTTGCAGTGACTGGTACTACTCCCGCAGTCCTTTCCTGAAGCCCCACCTGAGCGCCGACATCATCAATCATCTGTATGAGCTCAACGATGTGCAGTTTGATGTGGCGTCACGGGGCCATGACCTTGACTCAGCTTGGCCAACTTTTGCTAGGTAGCCAGCAAGCATGCTTCATCCACAGTATCATAATAGGCAACAACATGATTGATGAGGATGGTTACTGAACATTTCTTATTCACCTGTCATTTTGCACGACTTCCATTTTCCAAAAAATGGTGAATGACTCTCTGTCACTCTCTCTCTCTCTCTCTCTGTGTGTGTGTGTGTGTGTGTGTGTGTGT
>JAODXP020000188.1:265032-267532 GCA_027497455.2 Sardinella longiceps
TGTGTGTGTGTGTGTGTGTCACTCTGTTCAACTTTTTTCTTTATCTGTCCATCTGATTTTTTTTCTCTTCCATTTTCTTGTCTTTTCCATTCATTTTCTGTTTCTTATCTGTCTTTCACACCTACTCTCTGTCTTCTTTCTCTCTCACTCCTCCCGTCTTGTAACTCTTCCTTTTCTCCTTCTCTGGTGTGTCAGGGTCGTGTGCGTCGGCTGGAGGAGGAGAATGCGGCGTTGCAGGTGGGCAGTGAGGAGGCTCAGCGTCGTTGCCTGGAGGAGGCTCAGCGGGAGCGTCGGGAGGCGCAGGCCCACGCGGGGCTTCTGGAGCAGCAGCTGGGCACTCGCGGTGAGGAGTTGGGTCGCCTGCAGGGGGAGCTGAGGAGCGTGACGCGAGACGCAGACGAGGCCCGAGCCCGGCTGCAGGCGGCTGAGGAGGCGAAAGAGGAGCTGGTGGCCCGTGTCGAGAAGCTGACGGAGGAAGGAGAGCGTCTGAATCGAGCACACGTGGCCGAGCTCCAGGAGCGGGGCCAGCGCGAGGAGACGCTGGGCCGTGAGATTGAGGAGGCGCGTGGGGAGGCGCGGGAGCTCAAGACACAGCTGGAGCGCCTGGCACTGGAGCGGGAGGAGGCGCGGGAGAGTCTGCACCGCGCCAACACCGAGACAGCCGAGCTGGGCATCACCCTGTGCCGTCTGACAGCCGAGCGTGAGGAGGCATGCCAGCGGAGGGAGGAGGCAGAGCAGGAGGCACGCAGAGAGAGTGAGCGCCTCAACGCCAGCTTAGCCGCGCTGAGGCAGGAGAGCGACAGCCTACGTCAGGAGCTGCAGCAGGCCGAGAAGCTTCCGGAAACACTGCTGGAGGTGCAGGAGAAGCTGGAGAAGGCTGAGGCCCTGGCCAAGACACAGCAGGATGCCAGTCAAGAAGAGATGCAGGCGCTCAAGTTCAAGATGAGTTCAGAGAGCATGAGTCAACAGAGCCAGATTCAGGTACTAATTGATTGAAATAAACTGATTGATAAGATTGATTTGGCTTGAAAGCACTATTGTAGATATGTGTTAGAAGATATACGAAAAGTCACAGCAATGATAAATAGAAATGCACTTGGACAGTGTAGGGCAGGCTTCCGTGATGGTAATATGGTCACAGACGCCCCCTAGAGTTTTGCTATTTACTGATGGATATGATATCTGTCAGTTACAGTGAGGAATGCTTTAAAAGATTCCTGAGTCCTCCTGAGTCATCACCAAAATTTAATTGATTCTTCCTTGGGCAAACACACACCTCTGATAAAAATTTCGTAAGAATCTGTTTGTAACTTTTGCCGTAAAGTTGCTAGCAAACAGACAACCAAGCAGACATAAAAACGGACAAACAAATTCTAGCAAACACATAACCTCTTTGCCGGAGGTAATAAAAATCAAAGCCAGAAACTAATTTTCATATTTGTTTCCCCGGTGATTGAAGTAGGATTTCTTCGGATGGAGAACTGTGAGACTGTGGCTTAACAGCATAGCCCAGCACTGCTCAGTGCAGCACAACACAACACAACACAACACAACACACAGAGGGTTCAGAGGGAGTGTAATCCTAAACAAACACACTTAAACCCCCTAATGAGAGGCTACCCCTTTGCATCTACTGTATATTAATTTGCATTCATTAGCCTTAAGGAAATACAAGAACATACTGTACTCTGTGTATCCACACAGACTGGAGCGGAGAGTCATTATTAAAACATGGCTTGGGAGTTCCACTCTGAGTACTGTAGGTTCTGCCTGAAGCTTGTGTTAAATAGGATTACAGGTGCTGATCGTCGGGCCTCGGGGCATGCAAACATTAGGGAATCAGAGGGTTGTTCAGGTTAGATACGGAACCTTTTGGGATCATACAGAGGCCTTAATTAAACGTTGAGCCTTACAGTCATCTCATTGCTGTGGCTTTTTATATAGAGCTGACCCGAGGCATACCCAGATTGTATGGGGCTGTTGGGCTAATGCAGATGTGGGCTTGCAGCCTCCATGGTTGCATGTGGAAATGTGGAGAAGGTACTGTATATGCAATAAATAGGAGGCAATTTAACATTTTACAAGACCATCTATTCTCTGTGTACTTTAAGGCAGAATGAGTGTGGAGAAGAAACACATGATTGTAGGGGGATAATGTGTTTGTGGACTTTGTGCTCCTCCAGGCTTATTGATTGCAAGGTGTTTATCAGGCATGTGTTTGCAGAGAGATGAAACGGTCACTTTGTGTGTGTGTGTGTTTGTGTGTGTGTGTGTGTGTGTGTGTGTGTGTGTGTGTGTGTGTGTGTGTGTGTGTGTGTGTGTGTGTGCGTGCGTGCGTGCGTGCGTGCGTGCGTGCGTGCGTGTGTGTGTGTGTGTGTGTGTGACCTTCCAGAGTCTGAAAGAGGAGCTGGAGGGGGTGAAGACTCAGATGAAGACAGAAGAGGAGAAAGCATCAGGTCTGGCAGAAAAAGTCTCTGAGCTTGAGGTGAGTGCCTGGTGC
>JAODXP020000188.1:270032-272532 GCA_027497455.2 Sardinella longiceps
ATTTGTTTGTATTTTGTGTGTGCTTTGAGTATGTGTGGGTGGGTTTGTGTCCTTTGTGTAAGTGTATGTGTCTGAGTGTGTGAGGGTGCATGCTCACGTGTGTTTATGGATTTGTATGCATGTACAAGTGAATTGAATTTGTATGCATGTACAAGTGTTGCGCGGTCGAGGCCACTCTCAAGATCCTCTTCAGTATTCTCGGCTTATTAGTGGCTATAGAGGATAGGAAAGAAGAGTTAATCAAACCCTTAACCTAACCCTTAGCCTTACTGCAAAAGGTCATACCACATAGACACATAGACCCAGGTATAGATACAGTATATCTTTACATGTGAATACGTGCCATGTTTGTGTGTGTGTGTGTGTGTGTGTGTGTGTGTGTGTGTGTGTGTGTGTGTGTGTGTGTGTGTTGAGAGCACTAGACCAAAGACATCAACAGTCTAGTCTATTTCATGTTACCCTGTAGGGGGTCTACATTTTTTCAGACAGAAACACATCACAACAAGACACTTCCATCAAGAGGGAAGATGAGGAAGGAAATGGTGTCTATGAGAAGCGTGCATGATAATAAGAAGCAACCAATCACACCCCCAGGGCAATGTCTGAGCCACCGCAAAATAAGAGTCCTGTCACCTCTCGCTGTCTCTGTTACTGTGTGTGAGAACTTGCCGGAAGACACATAAGCTCTCACAAATCACATTTGCACAAAACTAACTACAAAGCAAAGCTTGCAGCTTTCTGTTTACTGTTTTGAATGTGTTAGCCTTTGACACTTCACAAATAGATACAAACAAATAGACTATTGGAAAAGGCACACAGTTCATACAAAATGCTATCAGGTCCGTATTCCCTCTACCTGTTCCTTAAGCTAAGTACACTGACTGCTAGTTTAGCAGATCAGGGGGAACATGTACTGTACGTACCACACATGGCATGAAGTTTGCGGAAACCTAGAAGGAAAAAGAAGACATGAAAAGAAAGACTAGATGAAAAACGCACACATCACAGGAGTGCAGGTGCTGAACCAAACAGTGTGTCATTTGGGAAGGAAAAATAAAGGTCCGCACACTGATAGATGCTCTCAAGGGAATTTACTTTAGCACGACGTGTCGGACATGTTGTCTTTGCACTTTGCACTTTGATGAAGGACAACATGACCGAAACGTCGTGCTAAGATAAATCCACTTGGGAGCATATATCAGTTTGCAGACCTTTATTATTCTTTCCAGACATGAAAAGACAGACAGACAGACAGACAGACAGACAGACAGACTGACAGATAGTTTGTGGACAGAGAGTTATTCTCATGGACATAGTAAGAATGAGGACAACGTAAGACCGCCAGATGGCTAGTCATCCAGAAGAATGAGAAGACAGATTGGCACATTGTCAGATGGAACACACCAAGCTTGTTGAAAAAGGATGATGGATAGGTTAACAAAGTGAGCCCTCAAGGCACCAGACGAAGACAAAATGTATTCTGAGTTGTCTTCCCTAAGCTCCTTCATGTTTAGACAGGTGGTGTGCATATACATCAGAACAAAAGCTCTGAAAAACAATGGGATGTGTTTCTTGCAGAAGAGCACACACACACACACACACACACACACACACACACACACACACACACACACAAACACGCACGCACACACACACACACACACACAGTATGGTCATGATGGTCTGTAGCATGTAAGTGTTGGACACTGATCTGTACTCAAAATAGTCGACTGATTAGCATAAACTGACTGCACAAACTGGAACGAATACCGTAAAAGGTCAGTTAATCAAAGGAAACGGATTATTATTATTCCAAATGACGTGTATGAATTCTAATGTATCTCCATTTTTCCTCTTCTCTCCTTCTCTTTCTCCCTACCCTCTCTCTCTCTGTCATGCTCTCTCTCGCTCTCTCTTGCTGTGTGTGTGTGTGTGTGTGTGTGTGTGTGTGTGTGTGTGTGTGTGTGTGTGTGTGTGTGTGTGTGTGTAGGGACAAGGATGCTCTGTGGCAAAAGTCGGATGCTCTTGAGTTTGAGCAGAAGCTGCGGGCTGAGGAGCAGTGGTGGCTGGTGGACAAGGAGGCCACTAACTGCCTGGACTGCAAGGGCCAGTTTACCTGGTACCTGCGCCGACACCACTGCAGGTGCACACACACACACACACACACACACACACACACACACACACACACACACACACACACACACACACACATACACACTTGAATACACACCATGAATCTTGCACCTTCCTCTGGATACCAGTCTCCATAATACATCCAGACGCATACATTTACAGTTTACATTATGATATTTGAATTATGATATTTTATCACTTTATAAAATATTAATTAAAGGTAAAATAAGATGTGAATCAATTCATAGCCCTGTTGTTCCAGGTCACAGACTGCTGATGGTAGGAAAAAGAACACAACAGTGTGATAATTTAAACATAGGCCAAATAGTGAACTGGCAGGTAACACTAACTGAATGGGGCATAT
>JAODXP020000188.1:277532-350017 GCA_027497455.2 Sardinella longiceps
GAAAAAGCTTTACAGTGTCAATGCTCTCAACACTTGCGTACTTACTACCATTTGATATGTTTGCATTACATTTGGTGCTTTATGTTACATAAAAAACGGAAAAAAAAAAAAATTGTCAATAATGTATGTAAATATACATACATACTGTATATATGGATATATATGCTTGTCCATTTTTCGTCACGTCCATAACGCAAATTGAAAGGCTCATATTCTTATGATACACATCATGATATTAATTTTTTCGGAAGAAAACTAGAAAAGCACTCAGAGAGCGCAGACCTCCACCAAGACAATGTGGTCACAGGTGTTCTGGATCACCGATCATCACCAAAATCGAATCAATTCTTACTTGTCCCAATACAAACGAAAATTTCATCCAAATCCGTGTAGTAGTTTTCGAGTTATCTTGTACACAGACACACACACAGACACGCTCACACACAGATACACACACGCCAAGCAAAACATAACCTTCTTGGCGGAGGTAATAATTAACAAAATAGTGAAATACTGCTAGGCTTGCAGGGCTTGTGGCATTTTGTTCATCAATAATGCATGCAAATGTCACGTCCATAACACTGGAATTGCCCATATTTACATCAATAAACATATTGACATGCTAATTATATTTTCACTTGCATATGTCCTTATGAAACCTGCAATTTAATGTTCTAAAAGCAAATTTCACACATGATTTAAAAGGGGCAAATGTCAACAATCAATGCCAGAAACATTGATTGAGCCTCTTGAAGGGACACTGTGCAGTTTATGGTGTAAAACTACTGAACTAGTAACATAAAAGGCATACAAAGATTTTTCAGGGTCTTTCTGGCTCTACTAGTACATGCTAATGATGTTGGGAAAATATCATGCTGTAAGTAGGTTTTCTTTTATTTTGGGGTGGTTTCCTAACCATCAACCCAGAACTACACAGTGTACATCCTGAATGGCTGGTGGGAATAAAACTTGCATTTACCCATCCTTCATATGACTACATGTCATCCAAATTAATTTGGAGATACTATCAAGACAAATTCTCTGATAAAAAAGATACCTCAGACAGTGGTGAAAATTTGTATAGTGTCCTAGAGATAGCTAAGAATACCTTAGTAACGAAAGGATCACACAATCAAACAATCAAAACCAGGACCTTATGTCTGTGGTAAAAGCCTGCACTCCCTGAGTGCTTCTCTAGTTCCATTGGAAATAACAGTGCTTAGGAAGATTGGATTGTGCCCCAGTGATAGTGACAGCAGTGATTATTTCTGCATGATGAGTGAACAATGAATGCTGGTGAGTGAATGCTGAATGCTGGCGAAGATGAGCACTCTTTCTTATCTCTGATGTTTGGCAGTGAGTCGGTGGCGTTGAGCCTGGAGGAGGTGTGTGGATTTGGGGATGGCTCACGTGAGCTCCACATCAAGGCCAGCAGTTACAGCCTGGTCCCAATCAGTGTGAGCGACCGAGGCCCCACTATCAGCTGGGTCTTCTCCTCCGAGCCCAAGAGCATCTCTTTCAGTGTGGTCTTCAGGGAGGATGATCAAATGCCCCTGGAGCAGTCAAAGGTGTGTGTACACACTCATTTGTTTGAGTGTGTGTGTGTGTGTGTGTGTGTGTGTGTGTGTGTGTGTGTGTGAGAGAGAGAGAGAGAGAGAGAGAGAGAGAGAGAGACACACACTCATCCACACACACAATCCATATGCATACTAATACTGTTCTATTGTTTATTATTATTGCTATATCTTGCATGTCATGTTATGCTTTGGCAACACTGTAATTCCAGTCATGCTAATAAAGCACCATTTGAATTTGAATTTGAATGAGAGAGAGAGAGAGAGAGAGAGAGAGAGAGAGAGAGAGAGAGAGAGAGAGAGAGAGAGATTTACAGGGTAATGTTTTTGTATGTAAGCATCCTCTGGTTATAAATTAATATTCTGCATTTGTGTGTGTGTGTGTGTGTGTGTGTGTGTGTGTGTGTGTGTGTGTGTGTGTGTGTGTGTGTGTGTGTGCATGCATGTGTTTTTTCGTGCGTTTCACAGGTTCTTATTCCTCTGACTCGCTGCAACTCACACAAAGAAACAATCCAGGGACAGCTGAAGGTCCGGAACCCTGGGATCTACACATTGGTCTTCGACAACTCATTCTCAAGGTATTGATCGCCTTAAAGAAAAAATCCGGTCGATTGGTGTGAGAATGTGAGAATTTCAAGGGTGCCTTATATGCGTGTGATATATGAGCGTTGTCAAGTACAGTATGTTGTCATAATTCAACCAAGTTGCTCAAGCATTGTGACCCATGCTATCGCTGCCATTAATTTAGTAACAGTGTATTTCTCCATAGAAGAAATGTGTGTGTGTGTGTGTGTGTGTGTGTGTGTGTCTGTGTGTGTGTCTGTGTGTGACGAAACAGTTTATCTCACAGTTATAGTTTATATACAGTTATATTGTGTCTTAGGCCCACAAAGGTGGCTTGAGTTCTTAGGCCTGTGTAGTGAATTATAGTTTAATATGTCTTCAGTGCATACCTGGGTAAGTGAATGCATAAAATTCCACTTGCTGTAACTTTGTAATTTCTCATTCTGCAGGTTCATCTCAAAGAAGGTGCTGTACCACCTGACCGTGGAGAAGCCCATCATCTATGATGGAAGTGACTGCACACAGTGAATTACCCCACCTACTGTGGAAAAGGCAATGGTATCCCACGCTGTCAGGTTCTACCGTTACTGCCCAATGGCTGAATTGTGATATACTGTACACTTCATAACTGAACCCTGAGGTCTCAAAGACTTAACTGCCACAAATCAACCAATCATTGTCTTTGAGGATTCAGTGCTTAGGACGTAGGGGGTACTTTGTGATTCAGACATAAATTGTTTTGTCAGTCATATCTTATCTCTGACCTTTTCTCTATTGAGATGTGACTGACTGAGCAAGTTATGACTGTCCCTAGTGCTACATGGAGAATTACAGTTCTTGTGTGTGGAACGATGTGGTCCAATTGATCTTTTGTTAAGACAACTGTATCAATCATAATGAAAAACAGGGACTCAGGGAGGATGTAGGAGGTGGATTTAAATTAATTTTTATCCATTTTAATTTTTTTTTTAACCTTCGTTTGCTAGCTTGTGCCAAGTATAGTGTGTGTATGTGTGTGTTTATGTGTGTTTTTCTCTGAGTGTCAGTGTATGTGTGTATGTGTGTGGGTGTGTATTTTGCATGTGTTTCTAACAGTCTGGCATTGGTTTTTGACACATCCTAGATATGTTGTTATTTATCTTTTTCTTTGTTTATTTCCGGCACGGTGGCATTGAACTGACAGACTCAAAAGCAAAACATAGCTGTGACAGTTTTCTCTTTGATGCCATTAGCCATTCAAACCCATTTCATCTACAAATGCCACACTTCCTGGTTTTCTAGGACCGCAAGCAGGTCATGTCAGCAAAATATGCCTATATAACTTTCATGTATGCAGTTAATGTGTTTTTTGTGCTTTTAGTTATTATCACTAAACTTTAGTATGTAATTGGAGTAATAACAACCAAGTAACAGGAGCAATAATGGTTTCCCACTATGTCTGGAATACAGTCAGACATTGCTTACCTCAGACCGCTGAATATGTAAACAAGTGAGCTGTCAATATGCAAAGACAGCTCTTTAACCCAAGTATATTTCTCATTATAAAATACACATAGCTGCCTAAACAGGTTTATCCCAGTTTATGGAATGTAACTATATTCATGGAGTCTTCTCCTTCCTCATAGAGCTCATATAACAAGTCTATATTTTATTTACACTATGATATCTGTAATATGGTATTTTTTTTTTTTTTTTTTTTGTAAACAAACACATGAAAGATTGATGATAAATCCCAGAGGCTTTCATAAATTGTTTCATATAGACTCTCAGATCATCACAATGTAGCTAGCAAAATCCCCACAGGGTTTGGAACATTGGAAATTTATTATTATTATTATTATTATTATTATTATTATTTTATTTTTTGCAGAAAAACATGAAACTGTGGAACCACATGAAATCCATAGTGCAGGGTTCGGTTCTGTGTGTCCCACATGTGTTCTTTTAGGGTTCTGTGATAGATTCCTTGATTCCTTGGAGTTCTCATATAGGGTGCCTGATAGGTATGGGCTAATGAGGGTGAACTGGAGACCAGTTGAGTCAATGCCAACTCCTCTGTGGCACTGATAAAAAGATAAAGCCTGGAAGTGACCCCGAATGTGTGTAGAGTGCCTGTGGGTGATCATAATCAGGTTCAGTGAGTTATCGTTAGTATTCTGTGCACAGGTTTGTCCATGTGACATTGAAGATTTGCTCTGTGATTTTAGCTCATGCATTTTGGAGAGACCATCTACTTTGTATTTAACTTTAATATCAGACTACTCAAAGGAAAAAAAAAAAGACTTTTCCAGAGGCCATTTTATGCACTCATAGGTATTGTGTGCCCATGGAGTACTTTTAAAGAAAACGTGCTTTTAAGGGCATGAAAAGATTTCTCATCTTCAGTACGTTTTTTTTTCTTCCTTTTTTCCAGAAATGAGTCAGGTTCTGAGAGGTCAAGTCCTCTTTAGGTCTTTCTCTTTAGAAAAAAAAAATCTATCCGTCAGAGAGCACAAAGTCCTGAGAAATGCTCAATATCGGAAGAATGCTTATGCAGGAATTGAATTCTAGTTTTGGTTCTGGTTTCTATACGGCAAAATATTTTTCCCTTTCTTTTCAGTTTGGTCATCTTCATTTGGTCTTTATATTTTGTGGTCATGCTATGGTTTTAGAATGATTTTTAAAGTGATCCTGACTGGTCACTACAATTAAGTGCACACTTGTGCACAACTACACGTGCACAATTTCTATTTGTGATATAAATTTGTATCAAAATCAAAGTGGAAAGAGCTGAGGCAGCACACTTAAAGGTTGATGCTAGTACTTTTTTATATTAAAAGTCTTACGACAGATCTGGGAAAACAAAAGTTCCGGGCTTAGCCTATTCTCAATATCTCCAGTTTGATATGAATTTGTGTCACTTGTGAATTTGTGTCACTTTGTGTCACTTGTTTTAGGAAATCAAGTGAAGGGCTCTATGCAATCAGTTATTACCATTATAATATTCAGGGCAAATGTCATCTTCTTTTTATGTATTACTAATGAAGGCTCCAAGAGCCATGATCTTGAGTTAAGTGGGTATTGCTTATACTGAGATACTGTTCTATATTTATATATAAACATTTTGTATCTCAAATCTTTTTGTAATTGATTAGAAAACAAAAAAAAAGGTAATAAGAACACTATATATTTTCAGCACCGTTTTGCACTTTTGACAAGAAACTTTTTTTAAAAGGTGATGAGTGATTTTGTAGCAAGCATTCATAAAACAAATTTGAGTTTGTATACAATAGGACTTTTCTTTGATTGATCCTTAGTGATGATCCTTGCTTAAAGGTGTGTTCCGTAGTCGTTACTCTCGAGAGGAGAGCTAGTGTGTTAATTCATCCAGTGTGTCTCAGACCATCTGTGAGAGCCAAAACCTCAATAGACTGGATGATATGAGATCCTCAGGTCCTTTTCACTTCTAAAGGTAGTGCATGACTTTGAACCACCCTTCAGCAAGACAAAGTAAAGCCCTGAATCTGATATATGATGGAAAGATTCAGCATCACTGTTAAATGGTTACTGGTCATGTGATGCATGTATTTTGCTTTGAGTCAGGTCAATAAACTCTGCTCATTAAGACAGATTAATGTCTCCGGAGTGGTTCCTTACAAACACAATGGTCAATATGTACATATGTATCTCAAAAGGCAGGGACATTAGACATCACTGGCAGAAAAGCTAGAAGCAGAAGAATAGAGAGGAGAGATATGTAGACGATGATCATCTATGTGGGATGCATCATAACACAGCTGGATGCGGCCCCTGTATCATGAAGGGGCCAAGTTACCATGGGGACCCAGATTTGAATCTGTCCGGTGGTCATTTCCCAATCCTACCCTTTTGTCATTTCGACCTTATTTCCCATTGATCCCTACTGTCCTTCCCAAATAAAGGCAACGAGAAAAAAAAATTATACATTGTTATTAAATAGCAAAATGATGATTCAGTAATGATGATTGTTATTGTATGATAACTGTATCAGCAACAGTTCTGGCCATAGTCTTTAAAGTGCTGTTTTGCTTGCTCTTCCAATGATAAAAATGCTAGCTTTTGACTGAAAAACCTTACTGCTACTTCAAAATGTAATGTCAAATTTGTAGTGCAGCTAAGAGATTAAACTCAGTGACATACATCAGACATCTTTTGCCACTTGTACTTGTGCCAAGAAAGAGAACATCATGCAGTGTGCCATAATGAATCAATCAACTCAGCTCATGTTGGCCTACAAAACTGCAGCAATCTAAGAACTGCCCCGTCAGCATTTCACAAGAGGGGTTTACCTTGAATAGCTGTGTTTATCCTACAGTGATATGCTGTAGCTTTGATTAATTGAGTCAGGTGTTCCATGCAGCTCTTAAATTATTTTTTTCCCAATTAATCTCTCTGGGGGATTGAAAGAGTTTACAGTTATGTAACAGATTCGATACACATCTATTTTTTGGTAGGTGAGTGGTCTTTTCACTTTGTTGAAAAACCGAAGAAATTGATACCACAATCTCACCTGCCTGGGGTTGAAATGTGTAGGCTAAACAAAACCTAACAAACCCTGGATGTAAATGTCAGTTCACAGTGAGGCCATGGGTCAATCTCTTGTGCTGCCCTTTGCAATAATGTGTTGTACAATTACAACTGCATGTAACTGTGCACTGTGAGCAAAGAGATAGGATTTATGAATTATGTCAAAAAATGGTTCAGAATAGAATGTGTCCTATCGTCATGTTCTCAAGGCACCTTTCACAGCTTTTGATAAGGAAGGTATATTGCTTGGAGGTGCTGGGCTGGGACATTTATCATGTTTCTGTGGAGGAAAATTGTACATCGTACAATTGCACATCACCAGAACCAGTTACTTGGACCTATGACTTTTTTTTCGTGAGAATGGTGCTAAGATACTAGGTAGATCAAAGTAACTGAATGCAAATTGTATGGTCCACTTTTACGCATTATAATGGCCAATGGTGTCTCTCAGATCAAAGATAAGCCGGGCTTGTTCAAATGCACTCCCTCATCTTTCGACTTTAATCGTCCAATCTGCGCTGTTCGGGCAGCAACTCAAAGCGCGTACAGAGATGAGGAATGCGGGCTGAGTGTATCTTCCCCACGCGCTACGCAAAGGAAGACAGGCTAAACGAACTTCAGCACTTCTCATAAAATTCATCTGTCGTGGTATTAAGGCGATAGGCTCCTCTCACCCTCCCATGGGCACGTCACGGTCTTCAGTGGTTTACCACGTTCAAGACCGTTATTATTAGAGATGTTTTGTCTGGTTAGAGGACACCGGACTCTCACGAGAGTAGTCACTCCAGTGCGTCCGCGCGAGGTGAAGATGATGGTCCTGTCTGTGAAGATTCTGTGCGCTGCTTTCCTAACCAGCTCGGTAAGTAATGTTATCACATAAAATCTCAGGGGCATTTATTTCTTGGCACATGATAACCGTTACTTTCAAATTAAAATAATTGGAACGGGGTAACTAAATGGTTACACGGAGAGAAGCTGTTTTGCCCCCTCTCTCAACGTCAGATGTAGACAAAAATATCAATAGCATATTCGTCTGTTTTATCTGTTGGGTTTACTAAAATACTTTAAACTAATGAATAACGACAGGGTGAAAAGACAATGGCATTTTAAAGACTGAGTTTTGTCACTAGTGGACTATTTAAGTGGAAATGCTACTTCTACAATATGGAATGAGTTAAATTACGATAAGTGACTGAAATTTAATGGTCCATCAATATAGCAGTTTTTGGGGGCACGTGCACACTGTTGTTACATGGCTCTCTGTTTTACCAAAAACGCTTTACGTTTAGCATTGCGTGTATTGTAATGTAATGTAATGTAACATAATGTAATCTACTGAATAACATTATGGTCTCTTGCTCATGTCCTAATTCTTCTAATTTTTGGGATTCAGCATATGATTATGGTCTCCAGTTATCTCACATTCCTTGACTTTGAAATGTTTTCTTTGGGCAATAAAGATGAATAAGTGTTTCAAGTGGCTTTTTTCAGTGCTGTTGAATAGTGTTGTGTTCAGTTGTATGTAAATTATGAATCAGTTAGATTAGTCAGTGAGATTTAAGAAGGTGTTAGGTAAGAGACATCATGCAGAGTTCTACAAGACCCAGTGGGATTTGAAGGGAGACAAAAACAGGCATAAAAGACACCTCTCAGGACTGTTGTGGTTGTAGGGTATAACTGTGCTTTGACCCTGACTGAGCTGTGTGTGTCGTCGGCTGGATCAATCCGAAAGACATACCTGAGGCAAAGCCATTATCAAGACCATTAAGATTTGTCAGTCTGCTGCATCAGGTATACGCAGCTCGTTTACCACTTCCTAGTTCAATTAGTGGGAAAATAATGAATGTTATGTTACCAGTCTTTGAAGTGAACAAATAATTTGCGTGCTCTCTCTCTCTCCTTCTCGCTCTCTTACACACACACACACACACACACACACACACACACACACACACACACACACAAACACAAACACAGATTTGTGATCGAACACCTTCTCTCTCTGTCCATCGGACTTGCTCTCCCCCTGAGAGACGACAAATCTAAGCTATGGCAATGTCACATAATAACCTGTGTGCTACTTGTTGCTACTTGGCTTTGAATGGATGAAGTCAGTGTAATATTTAATTGGCAATCTCTATGCTGGCAAATGACCTTCTTCCCCAGAGCGTGGTATCATTGGTGGCATTAGTGTCTGTGCACGTCTTCATAATCATGCTCCCAATTAAATTACAGATAAGATTACAGAGGTAGTGTTTTGAGTGATTAATTCTTAGTCAATTAATACTCTGTGAGGCTATGTTGCTCACTAAAGATATCACATGCAAGGAAACTGGTACTCCTTTGATTTTGTGACAACCTCAAAACATCATAAAATGTTTTAACTCTGTCCATCACTATACATAGTATACCTACAGTATGAGACACACACATAGGTGTCACTATGCAATTCAAAGTAGTTTCAGTTATTACAAATTAATGCATCACCGATATGTCGATATGTTTGTAATACACTTTGAACAGAACACTCATGTGGAGTGGACAGCTGTTTTTGAAGGCTAATTTAGTTTCAGTCAAATTAGTGTTTCCAAGGCAAGGACAGTTCATCCTATCAGTAATGTTTCATCATAACAGGTTAATGTCTGCAATAATACAATAAACTTGTACTGTAATGGTCTTTGTGTAACCCAGAGAAGTCTTGATCCACAGAAGCTCTGTCCTGATTGTTCATTCTATTCATTCAAGATGCGGTGTGCATGATAACCTCTTGGTGCTCACCTCCTCTTGTAAACCCATAGTGCTGAGAGGTCCTTACTGACACTCATGCCCACTCTTGAGAGAACAGCACAAGCCCAGCAAGAGAGGCCACAGTAGATCCTAAGTGTGGTGAGACAGATACCTGCAGGGTCTCATTAGCACACACACACACACACACACACACATATCACACACACATGTACTCATTTTAAGCCTGATTTAATGAGTCTGTTGAGGTGTAATGACACATGTGATGAGCTTTCGATCTCCTTTGAGTGTCATGTAACCCTCCACATTAGAATCTGCAGTGGGCAGAGCAGGGACTGTAAGACAAACTATTCCAGCAGATAAAACATCAAACAGCCTGCTGCTGCTGTTGTTATTTATGCACATCACCACGCCGTGGTGAAGATCTTGTTGATATTTTTAGAAACAATTCTTACATTATTTGTTTTAATTTATAGATGAATAACGGAGTGAGTGCTCACATGTTAGGCGTAAGTGTGTTTATCTAATTAATCATGCATTAAATATATCATTAAGAATGATGCATTTCCCACAGATTCATTAAGTCTGTAATACTAATTTACAACAAATGTTGAGTCCAAATTTGAATTGGTCCAAGTGGAGTTATGAATGTTAATCAACCCGCAATTAAAATATTGAGCAATCACAGTGAAATATGTAGTGTGAAAGTAAAGTACTAATGACCTGCAGTCAGATTACATGATCAAATATAACTCCTGTTTGGTGTGGAGAAGCCACAGTAGCTCAAGGATTGATGCTGTTGATGCTCATCCTTGGGGAGCACTATTCACATATGTATACTTTATATGTGAGGATATGAAATGCATGCTCGCTCTTCCCACAACAAAAATAAACTCAGGATCAAACCAGAGCGAAGAAATTCATGACAATTGTTTTGTAGTTAATGAATGGGGGTGTGTGTGTGTGTGTGTGTGTGTGTGTGTGTGTGTGTGTGAGGGAGAGAGAGAGAGAGATTTGAAGTAATGTTGACAGACAGAATAGACCTTTGAGTGACTGCAATCTATGATGCTTGTAATTATCCTTCAGCCGCTCATACACTCAAAGACAGATAGGCAGATATATGCATCTATTTGGTCTATATCTGTTATGAAGCAATAGCATGTGAAAAATATGCAAATCATTACCTTTTTTAAGGCACTTCACCCTTTAAAATAGAACACCATCATATTTAGCATTCTGAAACATGACAGTTTGTAACAATCAGGCCATAGGTTTCTGACTATTACTTAATTAAACACGGGTTTCAGACTGACTGTGGACTGTAGTGATAAGTTTCTTAGCTTAAATGACACAACACAGGATATGACAACGTAATATAAGTTTCACATGATGTATTTTCACACACACACACAAGGCTACACACATTCATTCATTCATTCACAGTGCACAACAAAAAATCAGTTCTTAATTGTCCTTAGCGTAAACGCCACGCGTTGCCTGCGCATTCCTAACGCACCTCAATACATGCGCACTCGTTGCGCACGCTCGGCTGTGGCACACCAGTCTCTCCAAACAGGAAAAAAAGGTAATCCACAACGGTGAGAGAAAAAAAGTCTTGATAATCCAAACGAAAAGGTTGTGATCCTCCACAAAACAAAAAGTATAATCCAATGTGACGAAACGGAGCTCCAAAAATGAAAACAGATCAGTCTTACCGGCTTGGGACTGTCCCGACGTTGGTTAGTTGTTAAACCCAAGTTCGGGCCTTGATCCCCGGTAAACGATGGGGTTCCACAACTCCCACCACTACTGAACAAAGTGCACTTCGTGGACGTTTTAGCTCAGGTCTCCAGCGGTCTCCCCAAGCGATTATGCGCCGTCATGCCATAGCACTTCTGCGCTTTAAAAGTCTTTCAAACGCCGGTGCTGCGATCAGCTGACCGGCACGTCAGCTGTCAGCTGACGGTTTTGACAGCAGTTAACACAGCCTCCGCCAAACATAAACAAACAATACATGCAGAGATGAACATTCAGGGAAACAGGTACATTTACATGATGGGAAATATATTAGGGGAAACACTTAATTTGGCTACTGATAAACCAATACTTTTATAATCAGTATTTAAAAAGTGAACCCTATTTAACTTATGTGGAGGTGCCACATAGACCCCCCCTCCAGCCGGAGGCTACCAGGGTAAGACACCATAAACCTTCATGAAGTCAAACATATTACAAAAATTTCTATGTGGGTTTTCCCAACCTTTCCTGATTACATGCCCTGATTTATTAACACATGCTGGCCCTTCCCACTTAGGCACTAGCTTACCGGAGGGGATGTTATTACCATTAGAGATAGGGTGTGCCATGGTACAGACTAAGTTGTCCTGCTGAAAGGGCGCCGCTTTAACAAGGAAATCATTAAACTTAGCTGGTCTGGCCTGGTGCGCTCTACCCCTCTGCTTGGTTTCCTCCCTCAAATTCTGTTGCTCTGCACGCCATGTGTGTGGGTGAGATCTGTAGCCCTGCTTCTCCCCTTGTGGCCTGGTGCTCCTGCTTGTGGCATGGTCTGCTCTGGATCTTGCAGTGGTCTTCTGGTTGTCTGTCCTCCTTCGGGATGGAACCAGGTGATCACACGCATGCAGCTCCATGGAATTCTTGCACCCCTTACACCAGGTCGGACTGGACAGCTTGATGTTGTTGCGTCTCTGCTCTTGACACACTGCACAACTCTGAGTGTGTGCCCAGACATCTTGCCGAACACTCGGCCACCATGCAACCTTTAAGAGCCGCAACAGTGTCTTTAACTGTCCAAAGTGTCCCCCCAGAGGCTTGGCATGAAAATGCTGCAGGAATTGGTGAGTCAAAGTGTTTGGAACAACCACCTGGAACTTGGTGCTGCGGTCTTGAGTAGTGACTCGTCGGTACAACACCCCTCTCCACACCATAACACTGGTCCAGCTGGGATGGATGGATGGCTGCATACTGTCTTCTTTCAGCTTACTCACCTCTGGGTCAGTCTCCTGAGCCTGGGCTATGACCTCTAAAGTGACAGGCAAGTCAACCACATCTTCAGCTGTGTCTGTATGGTGTTGCTGGGAAATCTGAATACAGCTTGGATCCACGGTGTTCACAAGATCTGAGGAAGCCACAGAGCAGCAGGGAGAGGCACCAGACAAACTATGTGTGTTAGGGTGAGCTAAGGGGGTACTATCAGTGGAGAGAGCTATAGTTCTTTGTGACACTGGATGGGCAGTTGGGCCTTGCTTGGATAACTGTTTTTTCCACTGTTCATCCTTTCCTAGGAGGAAGTCATAAATCTCCCTCTCTAGCCTTTCAATATGACCCATAAGGCTATCTTCCAGTTCTTTTAAGCTCACATGAACATATTCCCTCAAGCTCATTTCTCTGTTAATGGTGCTATTGAGAGAGTCTCTAAAATCAGTGTTCAGGTTGTCTACCTGCTTTTTCAATGCAACAACCTTCTCTGTTAAATCCCCAGCATTGTCAAACAGTTCTGTAGCCATGGTTTCAGATATTCAAATACCACTATTTAAACAGTAATAGTCAATCCCCGAACGCACAGGCCACCATATGTAACAATCAGGCCATAGGTTTCTGACTATTACTTAATTAAACACGGGTTTCAGACTGACTGTGGACTGTAGTGATAAGTTTCTTAGCTTAAATGACACAACACAGGATATGACAACGTAATATAAGTTTCACATGATGTATTTTCACACACACACACAAGGCTACACACATTCATTCATTCATTTACAGTGCACAACAAAAAATCAGTTCTTAATTGTCCTTAGCGTAAACGCCACGCGTTGCCTGCGCATTCCTAACGCACCTCAATACATGCGCACTCGTTGCGCACGCTCGGCTGTGGCACACCAGTCTCTCCAAACAGGAAAAAAGGTAATCCACAACGGTGAGAGAAAAAAAGTCTTGATAATCCAAACGAAAAGGTTGTGATCCTCCACAAAACAAAAAGTATAATCCAATGTGACGAAACGGAGCTCCAAAAATGAAAACAGATCAGTCTTACCGGCTTGGGACTGTCCCGACGTTGGTTAGTTGTTAAACCCAAGTTCGGGCCTTGATCCCCGGTAAACGATGGGGTTCCACAACTCCCACCACTACTGAACAAAGTGCACTTCGTGGACGTTTTAGCTCAGGTCTCCAGCGGTCTCCCCAAGCGATTATGCGCCGTCATGCCATAGCACTTCTGCGCTTTAAAAGTCTTTCAAACGCCGGTGCTGCGATCAGCTGACCGGCACGTCAGCTGTCAGCTGACGGTTTTGACAGCAGTTAACACAGCCTCCGCCAAACATAAACAAACAATACATGCAGAGATGAACATTCAGGGAAACAGGTACATTTACATGATGGGAAATATATTAGGGGAAACACTTAATTTGGCTACTGATAAACCAATACTTTTATAATCAGTATTTAAAAAGTTAACCCTATTTAACTTATGTGGAGGTGCCACAAGTTGAAGAGCTTTAATATACATATGCCCTTGCACTGTTGGTTTTATGAGCTCATTATGCATAGCTGTGCCTACCGCTGTAGGGGGGAATTCTCATCCAAGTGGTTAATAGTAGTGTCATCATCACTCAGCTTGTGATGGAGTTTATGGTCATCTCTAGGCCGGTAGACAGAAAGGTAATTTGCCATGGCTTTGTGGTTGCTGAGAAGCAGATCTCTGGAGGACCAGGGTTGGACAGGCCTGTCTTGTAGGGGTTCATTATTCTTGAGTAAATGATCATGTTCATGTCTGTCTGTTTCTCACCCTGACTTCATAACGCTCGTTTTTCTATGCTCTCTCTCTCTCTTTATTCCCTCCAGTTTTCCACTTGGACGCACATTAAAGTTGCTATGTCCAGGCTCTTGCGTAACTCTGGCCTGATAATACTGCAGAAAGCTTTGTGCTGACAAATTACTCTCAGCGCAGCAAAGGTGTCTCATCATTTCCCCTCTCATTGTCTATTCCATCCTTCCGTCCCTCCCTCCCTCTCCCTCTCTCTCTCTCTTACGCACTCTTTATCTCTCTCCTTTCTGTGTCTCTCTCTCTCTTTCTCTTTACTATCCTTCACTGGCCCTAAAAGTACTATTTGGAAATTGTTTTCAACATATCTGCTCATGCGATGCTTTTGGGGTGTAATGGGATGTTTCTCAAAGACGAGCTCCTTCTCAGATGTACCGCTTCCTAAATCACTACTATCTGCTTAGTGAGCCACCGTCACCTCTCTCTCTCTCTCTCTCTCTCTCTCTCTCTCTCTCTCTCTCTTCTTTCACCCTCACCTTATCTCTCAGCTTTTCCTTTACTCTCTTTATTCCTCCTTTCTTTCATTTCTCTACTGATTCTGTAGATGTACTTAGTTTCTTTTTTCTCCATCAAACACCTGTGTGAATAAGCTTTCTTTTGGTTTCAGGTGCATTGCCTACATGAGAGAAATGTGTATCTCTTCTGTATGTGTGTGTTTGTATTTCCATATTGTGTATACCTGTTTGCGTGTTTGCACCTGTTTTAGTGTGTGTTTGGACTATGGGAATATGTTGCTGTCCATCGCCTTGGTAACTGCACAAAAATCGCTTTTATTGAAAGATGGTTGGGGTGGAGGAGTGGGGTAGGGACTGAAGAGTGTTACGTTAGAGCCCATCTGTGCAGTGTTCTGGTTGGCCCATGATTTGTTGGGCCACGGGTAATGGATGTTTATAGTGCTCTAGGATGAATCTGTGTCGGTGGTCACCCCAGTGACCCCAGCACGTCGCTGCCCATCTCTACCAAAAGACAGGTGTTTGAGCTTGAAACATTCATCTCACCATAGACAGAACTTCATCCAGTCTTTTTCTTCTCCTCCTTTCTTCCATCTTATCCCTCCATTTGTTTATTCTACCACTTGCTCCCATCACCCTGCATCTCAAAGTAGAATGTATTTGAGAGCTTTGATGGGGAAAATTCTTTTAAAGTGGCACTCCATTCTACTCTGATACTTCGCTATCTAGGTTTGTGCATTGAGTGGCAATACAGGATATGTTTTAAACACAGCATTAGCACAGCTATCCATGGAAGCATCACAGAGAATCACAGATTCATTTCCCAAAGAAATGGAATGAAAGGGAATGCTATTGATTTGAGGAAATGAGAGTGCATGTTGCAGCTTGTTAGGTGTTTGTCTCATGTAGATAATCCTGTTACAATCCTGTATAGATGCAGCACCCAATAGATGATGTAGCTGACAGAATGTCCAATCTCTATTCATATTGTATTAGTTTTTACTTGTCCTATTTATGCTCAGAAATAACAAAGCTAAAGTTTCATTCCACTGATCAGACAGGCATCAAGGATAATCTCACTGTCTTTTTTTGTGGTGTCTTGAGCCGTCACTACGATAGTGGATGTAATCCAGCATTATTCAATAACCGGGTTTGAGAGCTTTATAATCTTCCACTTGGCACCTCAAAGAGGCCCATGAAGCAATTTAAGGAGAACTGCGTGGGCCCATCTGCACAAACCCAATGCAGGGACGTTTAATCTCCATTGGAACACACAAAAAATGCATCATTATTCAAATAGGAGCTGATTGTGTATCCCAGTTAAGATGCACTTCACCTCAGTGGATGGGTGTAGAATATTCATTCAGAAAGATTTAAGAGAAAGTAGGCCTACAAGATGAGATAAGCCATTAAAATTATCCATAACCTCTTCTGCTTTTTTCTACTTTTGGCCTTGCCTTCTCTCCCAGCGTGACTATTCAGTTCTTGCTGAGGATGTTCCTGATAAACCTGGTAAACCTAGCCTGACATAGCCCGCCCATAATACGAATGTTCATACGTATCATGGTCTGGGCAAGGTCCTCTGGGGCGTGTTTACATCGGTAGAGAGTCTACCGGCCAATAAGCGAAGCTGATTAGACGAGCTGTCCAATCGTTTCAAACCAGAAGTGAATGCCCTCCCCCCCGCAGTATAATCGCGTCAGGTTAAAGAATCTCCAGACCATGAATACGGATGATCAGCAGTATTATGGTCGGGCTATGTCAGGCTATGGTAAACCACCACTGAGATCAGTCTTGCCTGAAGGAGGGTGAAAGATCTGTCCGTCTCACTGATGATTTTATTTCTTTCGAATATTGTCTCTGCTGCCTTATTGTCCATCCAGCTAGAGTGGTTCTGTCTCCAATATTGATTGAATTACAGTAAGTGTAGTCTTGCAATGAATGTCTTCAGTTCATGTTTGTTCCAGCATGCACAGCCAACTTCGCCCTAATTGGTCTTAATTATCTAAATTACTTGTGCTCAGGAGCTCCACCACTGATGAGAACCTCAGGTAGTGTTGCCTCTGTTTGTAGGCCTAGCTTTCACTGCCATGCTCAAGAACACATCCCCAGGTCACTTGTGACCTCTTTCAGGGCCTGAACCAGTATCGTTTCATGAGTTCATTTCTTTTCCTGCACAACTTTCTGTTCACTTTGAAAAGCTCAATTGCTATAACATGAGCATGAATATTGAGTAGACTTTGTTACATTCAGTCATTCAAGTGTGTGGCAAGTTTAGACATCAAAGAATGAAACCGTTTTAACAAGGAGGCAATTATAGAGTTGCTGACTGATATCCTGACCCCAGAGCTTGTCTTGCTATTAAGGTATAATGATCTGTTTTATGTCTGTCATCTCTTTTTATGCAGGAACTGGCATGATGAAATTTACCATGAGATATTTAGTCATTTCAACATAAAACAGTTCAGCGCACAGTTGGACACTGGAAAATTGAAACCTTTCATGACCAACCCCAAAAATAACCGACAGGAAATTATCCTCTGCGAGCCTGTGTGAGACATTTGTGTGACGCTGCCTGCGCTACAGTATATATTGATGTTCTGTGACTTGGGAAGGGCAGAATGTCTGGCCTCCCCTTGTGTTGTACTCACAGACACAGATTGGAAACTGCTGTGGAACGTGCCAGACCTCTCTGCTATGTTGTTTAGTTTGGCTGTGCTTCTCAGAAGTGGCCACATGTTTGAAGAGTCCAGCTGACAAGCATAGCAGTCCTTTTCATCCAACAACCGTTCCCTCCCCTCATCTCAAACAAGAAAGGGAGCCAGGTCGTCACAAGACGTGCAGCTTTGTTTAGAGCTTTACTGATTCATTCAGTGAAAAAACAAACAAACAAAAAAGCATATAGAATGGTTACTGTGATATTAGGGATCTCATTTTGTGTTCCAGTCAAAATGATTTTTTTTATATTATTATATTTTCAATCAAAAATATTGTTCTTTTATTCAGACTGTCATGTGGCTCCATGGCTTTGTTCACTGATGAAGTGTGTGTTTATGTTCACTTTTACAAATATAAACAAACCCTTCACTCCCTATTTTTGCTTCCATAGAAAAGTTTCACCAAAAATAAGGCCTCTCCCTCACTGACATATGCTTCACTCAGTAAAGCCTACAGGTCACAATTGGTACACTAAATTTGTACATTTTTAATATTCAAGGGAGCACAAGTCAATATGGAGATCTCACAAATTTTTAATAATTTTAGTAATTGCTAATATGTATTATCTAATCTATCTATTAATACAAGGAACGTCTGTTTGTGTGTTCCCCGCATAACTCTCAACCGTTCGTCCAACTGACCTCAGATTGTTCATCTCATGTATGTTGGAAAGATGTAGGCTACTTATCTGTTTCAAAACACATTGCAACTTGAACTCTTACTACTTTGCTCCAGCTTTGCCCTTTGAAAAAAGTCTGCATGCAGGCTACTGCACTGGATATTGGCTATGTCACCTCACCATCTCTGATTCACCTGCATACATGTAGGCCTAAATGGACTACACATTTCTGGGAAAACATTGTTTACACGGGCAATGCAATAGTCTTAAAAATCCTTTGGCCATTTTGACTGGAACAGCAAAGTTGTAAACACAAAATGAACACAACACGAGGGTTATCAATGATTGTTCCAGAAAAAAAACTAATTATATATGGACAGGAGTTTCATGCAGTTTTATTCCCCTTGTCCTATTCATTTAGCTGTGCCGGTTCACAAATTGTTGTACTAAATGTTCTTGCTCTTCTATGTGTTCATTTGCCTTGGACAGTGAGTCTTTTTCCTCATTGGTGGAAGTTTGCATTCCACACAGACCGGTCCGTACATCCCAAAAATTAAT
Organism: Sardinella longiceps; assembly: GCA_027497455.2. Taxonomy (NCBI): domain Eukaryota; kingdom Metazoa; phylum Chordata; class Actinopteri; order Clupeiformes; family Clupeidae; genus Sardinella; species Sardinella longiceps. The sequence goes on from JAODXP020000188.1 coordinate 296,148, forward strand.
TTGTTTTCCTGTATGGTACTATTGACCTTCATCTCTCCTCCATTTCCTTGAAATGGCTGGTTTAAGCCTACTGAGTAATCAGACAAATTAATTGCGTGGCCACCTTTGACGCAGGTTCTACATTCCACAGAAAATTGGAAATATAAGGTTAATATACTAAACGTACGTGTATTTCTGAGATTTACCAAACAGCACTGACTGCACAGACTGTTTTATGAACAGCAAAAGACAGCAGATGCAGCAACCAAGACCCTCAGATCCGTGTCCTTTTGTCTGATCCTCTGCAGACCTCTCAGAATAATATCAAGCTGAATTATAATAATGGGATGATATCTGATAAAGACTGACATTATTGAAATGTCATGATTGGCTACAGAGTTATTTGAACATTGCAGCAATCTGGTACTTTTAGATGTATTTGTTCTTGAGACACCCTTTGAGGTATATTTATATTCCTTTAGTTTTTTTTTTTCTTGAATGACAGTATAATGATCTGTTAATGTGTGAATGAAATGGCGTTTTCTCATTCTGCGCCAAGTTGCATTTTTCTGTACAGAGCTCTGCATGCAGACATTCATTCAAAAGCATTAGTTGGTTGGTAGCGAGAATTTTTTCTATATGCAGGAATTTAAGAGTAGGCAGAAATACCCTTTGAGGAATATTGTATGGCTTAGCCTAATTCTCAGTCAGGCATGGACTGGCCATAGGGCACAGGGCAATGCCCGGTGGGCCGACGGTCATTTTTGGGCCGAGGCTGTCAATTACTCTTAATTTTCATGAAGGATATTGGGCTAGTTTAATTAAATCTCTAATTTTCATGCAACATGTCCAACTTAGAGGGTTATTTTAGCTAGCCACAACGTTATTATTATTGAATAAAATCATGGAGGGCCGCCATGGCCAAAAATGCCCAGGCCCTTTTTTTGTTCCAGTCCGGCCCTGTTCTCAGTCCTTGACCTTGAGACTTAATTGCACCAGAATACGTGATTATGCTCTGAACTTGGCTCAAATCCCCTGTTGTAGTGACCTGTGGTGTTGTGTCTCGCTCAGAGAGGTTTTGATGCAGAGATGGAGTGATCTTTGGACCTTGACTTGACACCTCACCAAGGTGCTGCTGCTGCTGTGCACAGTGGAGCAACAACATTGTAGGTGTCCATTTTGATTGGATGCTTTGGTGTCCAGACAAACAGCACTTGACCTTTGAAACTGCTGCTAATTTATGGTTTGTTTCACCAATCCCACAGTGGTATTGCATATTAAATCAAACCAATTAAAATTATTTTAAAGTATTGTATGTCCCTTGGAATAGTTGTCTTTATGGTGTGCTGAGATTAGAGTCAACTAATGCCTTGTGAAGATTTTCATTATTTGTTTTAGTGAAAGGGATAAAGGAGAGGCTTTATCTTGTATTTTATTTTTAGTGTTGGATATGTGACGGGGGCAGGAAGTGACTTAAATACCTGGAGATTACTTCTGTTGATATTGTTTCCCCAAGATGGTTCTCTTTGTATTCGTATCACAGAGAACAGCACTGTGACAGCTTGGTTGTGTTTACTAGTCAACCCATGCGCCACTCTCATGTTGTGTGTGTGCATGTTAAAAACAGACAAAAACTAAATAGAATTAGTTTTTATGTCATGTTTTTGGAAGCAGGAATAAGTGCCTGTTCTCACGTGTGTGTGTGTGTGTGTGTGTGTGTGTGTGTGTGTGTGTGTGTGTGTGTGTGTGTGTGTGTGTGTGTGTGTGTGTGGAGAGAGAGAGATAGGGGTCTTTAATAAAAGTTTCCCTCCATTTTTCACTTTTGATATACTGTAAATCACAGATAGATTTGGGTTAACATTAACTTCCTTGTTATTCACTTCAAGCAAGTGCTCTCTTTTCCTTTTTCATCTGCTGCCTCAGCTTGCAAAGAGAACCACAGTCAAACGCCTTTGTGTCTCCATAAATTCTCCCTTTTATAGTTATTCCCTCAGCGGCTGCCAGAATGATCTTCTTTTTATGAAGTCCCACTGTCTATTGATGCTGACAGGAAGTGACAGAAAGTCTTGCACTGACATTCACAGTAGTGTAGCACCACCTGCGTCTTTTGCCATTGTGCCTCACCACAGGTGTTGGCTCAATCACACAGAACTGGGTTAGGAAGGTCCCATTGAGTGACATATCTTTGTAGATGTTCATCAGGACTTGTTATAAGTGAATCAATTCCTTGCACACCCAAGAGAGGGTTCTTGGCTGTCAAGCATCAGTATTCAGGCAGCCATGCTATAGTTACAATGTGAAAGACTGGAACACACACCACACACATGCTTTGATACACACTCTTACACACATACTAAGCCTATACTTAGCCTATACACACATACACACACAGCATATGTGCGTGTGCACACACATAAACACACACACACACAAACACCTGTTGACTATATCAGTCTTGATGGTTGATTCTGTGAGAGGGCACCTGTTGGTATTCTGAACTCCTTTTACCCTGTTCTGAGATCTGTAGAACAGTAACTGCAGGTTTCTGCTGTCCTCCCTCAGCACTGTAAAAAAAAAAAAAAAAAAAAAAAACCTATGGCTGCTGCTGGAGTTAAGCAGCTTTTGCTCTCTCCCTGAGGCCGTGTCCAGCAGAAGCCAGCAGCCTCAATCACTGCGGAACAATCTGCTTCCATGGAATTCTCACCACTTTTTTCAGCTCCACTTATTTCACAGTGGCTGACTAACCAGGGCCAGTTTAGAAGGAGGAATGTGTGTGTGTGTATGTGTGTGTGTGTGTGTGTGTGTGCGCGTGTGTGTGTGTGTGTGTGTGTGTGTGTGTGTGTGTGTGTGTGTTTGTTGGGGGCAGGGTGTGTGTGTGTGTATGTGTGGGGTGGGGGTGGGGGTGGATGCGAGTGTGTATGGGAGAAAAACAGTGTGAGTGCGGCCCAGTTTCAGTCCCTGCCACTTTGAATGAATAAATGTATCAAGATGTCAAAGACAAGAATGTGTACGCAGCACCTGCATCTACTGTTATCGTTGACAGTGAATATCTTAGACGTGAAGATAAGAGCTGAGCACTACACAAGACCCAACACAGCATGTTACAGTATATCAGAAAGATCCATCAGTGTCATGCCACCACATAAACTGTACATCCAACTACCAGCAATAACACACACACACACACACATGCAGAGCATCCATCAGGGTGTTCCCCTCGACAGAGGCCATCTGTCTAATGATTAGAATAATCTTCTTTCCTTTTAAAGAGATGAATATGCGAAGTCGAGAAAGCATAAGGATATCTCACGCCGTCTTATCAAGGCTTATTTAAATGAGATGCCAAGGCACAGCAAGCACAGTGGGTCCTTGCCTGATCATCCTCAAAAAAAAACCCCACATTCATCTGTTCCATTCCATTCCAGTCACTCCATCTTTCTATCCATCCACCACTCTTATCTGTCCATCTATTTTTCTGGGACAGTTACCCCCAGTGAGAGCATATAGATGGAGAATGAAAAGGTCTATAAATTAACTTTGGGTTTTTCTGGTCTCTGGAGCATTTCTCCTGAGAAGTGTTGTGAGCAGACATACAATATGTCCTTGCTCTGCTCGATGCATGGATGTGAAGCTCAATCTGGAAAGTGGTTGGATGGGTAAGAGATGAGTTGGGAGGGTGGGGGAGTAGATAAGGGTGAAAAAAAATCCAGCTATAAGTATTTTTCTTTCTTTCTGGCATCCACAGCTATTATAATGTTACAATAGAAATGCTTTCTCCCAGGTGCAAGAGCTTAACTCCATGCATTTCAGCCTGCACTAAGCACTGTTTTGGACTCCTGGAATAATATTCCATTGCGGTATTGATGGATAATAAAACTAGATTATGAAAGATGCTAGTTAAAGTGGTCTAAGCCAATTCAGAATTTCTTTCCCCAGTTCCCCAGTGTTTAGTTATGGGTATGAAATCTGTAGGTAATTTGGTAAATGGAACACTGAGACAGATGTCTCTGATTGTTTTCAATTGTTTTCATAGTACTAGGTGATATCCCTGTTTTATATAATGTTAAAAAAAGAAGCTGTACTTTGGAGTGACTTTCACAATGTCTCAGTGTGCACTCAAATTTGGAAGCCCATATAGCCCACATCCACCACCCCCCCCCCACACACACACACACACACACACACCTCCCCTTAAGTTCCACTTATGTAAAGACCTAAAGTACGTTGGATGAAGGAAAAGCTTTTGCCTATTACACAGTACACCCACTGGCCAACAAAGTGACAGCAGAGTGACTGACTGACTGACTGGGCTTCAAATGACGTTAGCAGCTGATGTTGGCATGTTTTTCTTTTTTTTTATCCCCCACTGAAACCTGCGCATACCCAGCTCACCTCTACCAGAGCGGAGGTTTTTAGTGCCCTGCTGTTGGAACATGTGCTACAAGCCTGTATGATTCTCCCAAATCACCGGGTGTCAAAAATCACCTAGGGGGGAAAAATGGAGCTCAATTAAGAGGCAGGAATTATGGAGGAATAAGATATGGGCTGTGTGTGTGTGTGTGTGTGTGTGTGTGTGTGTGTGTGTGTGTGTGTGTGTGTGTGTAGAGAGAGAGATAGAGACTCTCCCTCTGTGTGTGAGTGTAAGACAGAGAGAGAGAGAGAGAGAGAGAGAGCGGATTGGGGGGGGGGGGGGGGTTGCTGTAATTGGATGGGTGTACTGGCAAATGGGGGAAGGTGTCAGAGCCAGCAGGTAGAACGCAGAGCTTAAAACGAGCACAATTAAAACCTTGTAACATGAGGAGTGAGGGAGAGATAGAAACGAGGACGGAGACAGATTGCACAGAGCACAGAGACAAGACAGGAGACAGAGAGAGAGAGAGAGAGAGATTGTATAATCACAAGAAGGGAACAGCATAATTGTGATGAGAGGAAGTGATAAGTGCATATCAGTGACTTCTACCTGTGCTTGGAAGCCCAGGTGCCTGTAATTGCCTTGCAGTCTTTGGCCTGCCACTTTGAAATGTTCATTAAGTACATATCTTAGCTCCTTCTGGCTAATATCCTCAAGTGGAGCTGATTTTAGTTAGCCTGTTTAAGGGTTATGAAGTCATTTGGCATTGGTCCTTGGATAAATTAATGATGAATTAGTAATATTAGTTTAGGGGCCTGGCCAAGTAATGTCTCTCAGGTCCAAAACTGATATAGAACAGTATATCCCAATAATATTGTTTAAATACATGGAAACTTTGTCCATAGTTTTTATTTAATAGTTCAGCAGATTAGGAGCTTAGGAAAGTATAAGCAAAGAAAATTGTGTCACTCAAAATCAAGTTTCATCATTTATAACAATATTCGCAGCAGCTCAAAGGCATTTCTCTTTATGAAAAAAAAGCTCAGCATGAAAGGACTGAAAAAGAATTATTAATAGATCCCTGTAGCTGTCCTTTATTGGCTTGAGAGGTTACAGCAAGCACACCATACTCTATTGTCCTCCAACAAAGCTAATCCTTCAGCATTGAAGGTTTTTTAAAAATTCAATCACATTTTTACAGGAGTTCTGGTGGCAATGTTACAATCCTGAGAGTAGGCTATATGTTATCATGCCCTACACTCCCAAAACGGCTTGAAATCCTGCCCTACTGGAGTCAATCTCCCTGGCCAGACACATTGGCCCCCCCACCTAGCCAGACTCCCAGGGCCTCCGGTGCTTTCAGCCAAAGCCATTTTTCCCCATAAATTTATTTTGAAGTGCTTCAGCATATCTTGCATCATCCTCTCAGAAAACAGATTCAGGTGAACTTGGCCAAAACTGCACATCACAAAAAAGGAATAAGGGAGATGGAAAATGCCTTTTAAGGGTCAAACTCATGTTCTTTTTTGCTCTCTCTCTCTCTCTCTCTCTCTCTCTCTCTCTCTCTCTCTCTCTCTCTCTCTCTCTCTCTCTCTCTCTCTCTCTTCCTCTTCCTCTCTTCTCTCCTGTGATGATGGGGGCTGTTTGAGGGGACTGAGTCAGGTGATTTCCATATGCTTTCTACCATTTGATTCCTCCTTTCATCTCTTTTTCTCTGCATGTCTTTTTCTCCCCCCTTCCAAGCGACTGTGTCCATTGCACCTTCCTCTGCATATGTTTCTTGAATGCAGTGTAGGGTGTGAATACTGATTGGCTAATGCTTAATGAACTGCAGTCAAGTGTGGGAAGTGGAGAGGAGGTCTCCAGAGTTCTCTGGACCCCTGGGAGTTCACTCTTCACTAATCCCTCGCTTTCTCTCTTCAGTTTTATTACTGCTTCCTTTCGTTCTCCTCAAACACTTTTCCACCTTCTAATGTACACACAGACACATAGACACAAACACACACACACACACACACACACACACACACACACACACACACAATAATATACACACCATATAAACACAAACTGACACACTCACTATGTGAACCTGTGCACAACCACTCACACCCGTACACACACAGACACACACACACACACACACACACACACACACACACACACACACACACACACACACACACACACACACACACACACACGCACACTGCCCTTATATCTTATTCTTACATAATTCCAAAGAAACAGACTATATATGAACACATGGACAGACATACATACTTAAACAGTCTGTCTATTCTTTTTCTTTTTCTTGGTGTGTCATGGGTTTAATAATTAATGAATTGCTATTTTTGTCCCGTTCCGCAGTCATTGCGTCCAGCACGTCCAGCATTGAGAATGAAGAGAATCAGCACTCTCCAGACATTTTAATTTATCTCATAGCTTGAACTGCCATGCCCCACTGACTCATTCGACCCAAGGCACCAATAAAAGAAGGACGTCTTTGATGCCAAAACAGTGATAGGCCTACTTCAGTGCAAAAAAGGGAAAAGATCAGAACGGATTGAAACGCACATGTGATGGGCAAATGGGTGCAAGTAAACAACACATTTTGCATTTCTCCTCTGATTCATTATAATCACCGGTGATTATCTCCTCCATCCATTAGGTCTGCTTTCATCTACAGTACATCAGATGTTAACCCAAATTTGGTTGCATTCATCTCTCTCTTTATCTCTCTCTCTCTCTCTCTCTCTCTCTCTCTCTCTCTCTCTCTCTCCCCCATTCTGCCATCCAATTCAACTCCTTTCCTGTATGAAAACATCCTGTATGTTTCACTAGAGTGGTAATTGCACCCCCATTATTTCTTCTGACACCCTTTCTTGTGTCTTTCTTTCGCTATTCATGTCCTTCCCGCTTTTGGCAGCTAGCATTCCTTGGAGAGAGCCTTTTATTCCCAACTCCATGTGTCCATGGCATTGTTGTCATTCTTTCAAATAGGAGTCTGTGGCCTAGTATTCAAGCTCACAATCATTTCTCTGAGGGGAGGATAAATGTAGTCGTAGACTGTGTGTGTGTGTGTGTGTGTGTGTCTGTGTGTGTGTGTGTGTGTGTGTGTGTGTGTGTGTGTGTGTGTGTGTGTGTGTGTGTGTGCGTGTGTGTGCAGGAGTATGGGGTGGTTCGGTGCCAAAACTAGAGTGGCATCTGGCAAGAGCAGATTGGCTATCTATCAGGAAGACTGAGAGCTGGACTGGGAGAGCAGTGCATGGAGAAAGGAGAGGCGACATGAAGACTAACAGATGGGTGTGGATGGGAGCTCTGTGGGAGACACACCAGCTCAGGGGTGGACACCCAGATTTATGCCTCTGTCTCATCCACAGCCATTCAGACTGACAGGCAGGTATCTCTGAAAGCCTGATAGAGTTAGGTCCGTCTCAAAGAGTAAATGGTCTATTTGTCTTCCTCCCTCCCTGCATCTTCTATCTTTCTTTCTTTCTTCGCTCTTTCTTTCGCTCTTTCCCTGTCTTTGTCACTCTCTCTCTTCAAATTCATCCTTTATCTTTCTTTTTTTCTCTGTGTGTGTGTGTGTGTGTGTGTGCATTGTTTTATTACAATAATCAGATATGAAATATAACCCACTATTTCCCCAAATGAAAGTACAAGTCATTATAAGAAAGATTATGTTATACAGTAATTCCCTTCAGCTAGCAGTACCCCCTAAGGTGGCAAGCAAATAAGAATTAAGTCAGTCTTCAGGGTTAAGAAAAATTCCTTATACGCACGCACACACCAGTGTCGCGCGGGTTGATCCAAACTGAGCGGATGACTGCGGGCGTCCGCGGGTTTCCGCGGGCACGAGTCATCAAAAAAATATTAAATGTGGGCCGCGGTCGGTCGGGTCTAAAATAAAAGTTGACTACATTTTTGTAATTTATATTAAAAAAATTAAAAAAAACAACAATATATTGCATATTTGATTGAATGACTGCATGGGGCGAAGATGCAGCGCGAGCTCAGTGTAGGAGAGGAGAGAGATGGAAGCGGTAAGGGAGAAGCTGAAGTCTGGAGAGTGGAAGCTCCAGAAACACACAAACAGAGAGAGTAAAGTGTGGGAAACTTTTGCTGAGGTGACTAAAGACGATGGTAATAGTGCTGGCTTTGTCACGTGTGTAACTACCTCTTGTGATTCAATTTACAAATTTGATAGTCACAAAACTGGCACGACGAACATGGCCCGCAATAAGTGCACCACTGGTAAGGACCACACCTACCCAAGGCTCCGTGCGTTGGCAAGGAGGATTCTCTGCGTCCCAGCTTCAAGCGCAGCCATTGAGCGCACATTCAGCTCTGCAGGCCGTGTCATAGAAGTGATAAGAAATCGTCTTCACCCTGACACTGTCGATTCAATCTTATTTCTCCACAGCGCGCGTAAAGCAAAAAAAAAATAATAATAATGTAGCCTATGCCATTTACCTTATTATTATTTTGAATGCAGAATGCATTATGATTGAATGCAATTGAGCGCATTATGCTGCGTGCACTGTCATATTTTATGTTAATGTTCCGTGGGCTACTTGTTTATTTTGACCATTTCCATCTTGTAGCCTACCTTGCAGCTTGCACTTTCATGTTGTGTTAATGTTCTGGGCTACTTGCTTGTCATAACAGACGATTTGGCACCCTTCATCCTTCTTTACGTCCTTCTTTACGATATGCATTTTAAATGATAAGCTATAAGCCTGACTTCTGCATGAATGGTGGATTTCTTTTTAAAATGTAGGCCTAGTTTAAATGCACCAGGTGAAATGCTGAACAATGCCATTGAGCTCCGTTTGTAGGCTATGCATACTCGGGTCATATATAAATTTTATGTTGCCAAAATGAGGCTATAAGGGCAGTCAAAAGCATAGATTTTTTTTTTAAACAAGCGGGTGGAAGCGGGTTTCGGACCTGAGTTCTACGATCCAAGTTTTGCGGTCCGAGTTGCGGTCGGTCTATTTGAGAACGTCGGTCGGGTGCGGTTGGTTCAAACGTGTACCCGCGCATCACTGACACACACACACACACACACACACACACACACACACACACACTCTATTGCCACTGACAGCACAGCTGATGGAGACAGATGATGCTTTGGCTGCAATTGCCCAACACCATTCACAGCAGTGCCACCCACCATTGACTGTTACTGCCAATCAGTGTCCACACTTACTGGGTCACTACACCTCCATGAGGGTGTCAGTCATCTGGCTCACACCGCGACTTCACCACATGCAACACAAGCATGGATCAGTGACAAATGAGCTTGATCACTCATCTAGAATGCCCCAGCTGGATGCCCCCGTGGGAAATGCTGTACAGGGAAGTTTGCCCTTGTTGTACTTTCTATCTACTGCTCTCTTCCTCTCTCTTCACTCAATGTACTGACTGAGAAATGTGATACAATAGAGTGTTTGTGTTTAACTGCTCTCTTGTGTAAAGGGAGCATTCCATATGTAGCCGGTGGCGGTCCGCACACGGGTCTTGAACCCGCCACCCCGCAAGCTACAAACTCCCAGTGTGGGAGTGGAACGCTCTAACCAACTGAGCTAAAAGCCCGAGCTTCTAACTCAGCGTGTTAGAAGCGCCCATGGAATTGGGTGATGAGGATTTACACACTACCACCGAGCTAGCCGCGCTAGCTGGCCTCCGTTACACATACTTCACTACAGTCACTTGGTCATATGCAGTTTGGATAAGCATTCAGGCCCAACAAGCAGGTGTTTGTGGAGAGAACCTGACCTTGGTGTGGTTCTGACCTTGGGACCCCAAAGTAGCCGAAAGATGCAGCGACAACAACACCTCCCTGAAATGATTTTCTGTAGGTTGAGATGCAATGCCTGCAATACCCTAAAGTCCAGCCCCTTTATACGAAGCAAAGCGTTGAACAAGGGACTCTTTTTTTACAAGGCTATTTCAATGCAAGCATGTCTAGTTCTTTTGGAGGTTGCTTTTAACATTCCTACTTTGCCATACTGACTCTCTCTCTCTCCCTCTCTCTCTCTCCCTCTCTCTCTCTCTCTCTCTCTCTCTCTCTCTCTCTCTGTCTCTGTCCGTCTCTCATGTCCTCTGCAGGTGTCTGCAGGACTCCACCCTGAGTGTGAATACATCTACCAGCTGGAGCAGGAGGAGAGACGCTGCCTCAGACAGATTGAAGAATATGGGAACTCTTCATCCCCGGGTATGTCTCTCTACATTCTCTCATATGCACATACACTCACCCACACATATACAGTACACAAACACATACACACACACTCACACACACACACACACACACACACACACACACACACACACACACACACACACAGAGACACACATCCACACACACACACACTTTCACACCCCTCACAGGTTTTCCACTTAAACTCAGTTTCTAAGTGAATTTTTAACTCACTTCAGCCATAGTCACCACTTCACATGAACAAAATCTTCCACCTCCTCCCACCCACACCCCACACACCACCCCATATCCTTCTCCAAAGTGCAAGTCCAAGGTGCCAGTGACAAGAGAAGAAAGAGAACCTCCCCTCTAAGGATGGAAAAATCCAACTGCTCCGGGGAGCCCAGCTGCCCTCGACAGGCCTACTTGAAAAAGAGATTAGAGAATAGCACTGGAAGACACATCTGAGAGAGAAGTCTATGGAGAGATTGGAACACAGAAAGAAGGAGAGATGAGAAGTGGAAGAGAAGGTTTGGAGGAGATAGGCAGAAGTCAAAAAATCCAATTTTCTGACAGCTCAACCGGTCAGAAGACATGCCAGGTCTCAGGGGCAGCTAGTGTGACAGGACACATCAAGTCTCAAGGATCTGCTTGGGGTTCAACTGTCTAGGGGGATGGCCAAGTTAAAAGGAAGAGATAGAGTTAGATTAACTTGAAGGGCACTCAGAAAGCCATGGCCATATGTCTGATCTCGTAATGTTATCGAAAAGTCCTGGGATTTTGACCCACTCCAAAAATTAAACGAGTTCTGTCTTTGGTCCATAGTAGACTCTTCCACTGAATTTTGTACAAAAAAAATCTGACTGGTGTGTGTGAGTGGAATGGAGCCACTTCTTCCAAGTGTGGGGAAGAAACCCCAAGGAGTAAGATTTTAAAAAGCATTACCATAATTGCATAATGGCTTATCTGCACCAGTACAAGGCTCCTCTTAAATTTAAAAACTGGGGTCAACAGGCAACAGTTAGCACAGCATTTAGAGTCGGGTTGCAGACTCAAATCCTTTTCTCGTTGACCCTGTCCAACTTTCCTTGAGCAAGAGCATCTACTCCCTACACTGTTCTTGACATACAGGGGGATACCTTACCTTGCTAGTCGGACTTTGTAGCAGCATAAACGTAAATGGGTGAACAGAAGGAATTCATTTCTTACTGAAACAGCTTTGAGTGTTCTATCAAGCAGAAAAGCCTTCTAAATGAAGCATATCTACCATAAATCTTTCTTCCAAGCTTGTACATGTAACGAATGCTAACTAGCTCGGCTAGCTGGTGGCAGTACAGGGCTCTCAAGTCTCACGCATTGAGCGTGTGACACACTCTTCAGAGTGTTTTCACACTCTCACACGCCACACATGCGTTTTCACACGCCCGTCTGCGTATTTTTAATATTTTTTCGGCTGCGACAGTATTTGAATCACAAAATGCGGCCATTGGTAGAAATTCCTGAAGGACATCGGGCTAATCCAATGAAATCTCTCAGCCCTCCTCCGCCGGCCCGGCCCGCCCTCCCCTCACGTTGACCCAAGTAGCCTAGTTCTTCTGCTACTTGAGCTGAACTGAGTTGGAGAGAAGTGAAAGTTTGTCTGGCGCCAGAGAAACGTAATTGGGGGCAACAAAGTCTAAAAGTTGAAGCAACAATATGCAAGAATAGTAATAATGCAGTTAGCCTATGTTCCTGTGATGTGCAACAATGACTGCATATCAGTGGGTGCAGGTCTGTTAACATCAGAAGCAGCCTCGGAGTGAGTGCACAGACTGCCGGGGAGGCACAGTCTCTATCTAACGTGGCAGTTCAACAATGTAATGTTATACGGCCCAATACAGAAGAAGGAGAACCAATCCATGTAGATATATGAAGGTGGAGGAGAGAGACGTGAGCCAGGGGATTGAGGAGGTCAGAATAGCTACTGTCAGCTGAGCCTGGTAAGAGAAGTAGTAGCCGAAATTTAAGCAGAATGAATACAAATGTTTCATGGGCCAGGGGGGCTTGTGTGTGTGTGTGTGCTAGTGAGACGAGCTAATGACAGTTTCCTCGAGCTGACACACCAAAATATGCCTTCGTTTATACAATTATGAAAAATTCCTTTTCACATGTTGTAGGTTACACACACAAACGTTTCATAGTGTCACCTCTCCAATACACGTGTGAGAGATGCACAAGACATTAATGTATAAAAAAGCGCAAACCCACAAGCTCATCATAACCGCGTTGAACTTCTTGCAGTTTAAAATAATGTAAGAAACAGCCCTCCCCTCTACTTTATTGCCCAGTTTTAATTCACCCCAAATTGAGGAGTGCGCCCATGTAGCCTGTTTGGAGCAAGATTGAGAGGGCAAAAAAGTACCTGTCCGAGGTAGAAAGAGCTAAAGACAAAGATGAAAGCACGTGAGATCATATGCCAAAGATTATTGTGCATGAATGACAGCAGGTAACCTTAAAATTGCCCTTACCACTACCCACCACCCGACCCTTCGCGATATAAAAATAGCTAACGCATTTAATATTGCGATGCGGTCGCGTGCACTTATGAGTTCAAAATCTATCATTTTTTTTCTATTTCATAACTCGGAGATTTTTTCTCTCCCAAATGCCATACATATATCATTTGAAAGAATGCCACAAGTGCAACCCATCTATAGTGGTCACTAGTTGCTATGATAATGCATTATCCTTTAAATTAATTAGCCTAATTATTTCAAAGTCCTGTAGTTCCGTATGCATTCCAAAAACAGTGGAAGTCAAAGGCATACCAATGTATAGATCTACAATGAGGTAGCAATAACACCAGTTGTTTTTGTATAGTCTCCAATATTAGGCTGAAATGGTCATTTCAGACAGGCATCCCATGACTGATATGTTGGTCAAAAAATACCCTGTGCTAATTAGGCTACTGATTCAGAAACACAAGGTAGGCTACTGTAGCCCATTTCCTCCAAGGGTTTAGACACATTTCAATTAAACTATTTAGAATGAATATAGGGAAATTTAGCAAATTGCAAAGACAGACTGTCCCCAGCATGTTCCTCATTATTATCCAAAAAGGGTCCAAAAGAATAAAAGACTATGTGCATCACATCAAACTGAGAATTCAGCAGTAAATGCCATTAAAGTCTGAAATTAAATACATTTTGGTTCAATTGTAAGAAATATACAACCTACTGCCCAATACAACTCAGCCAGGCTGCTATATGACCTCATGGAGCATTCAAATAATGTGCAATGCATTAGATAAACCATTTAATTAATTGCTATGAGAAGCTATCTAGCAACTTGTTAAAATGCACCAGATTGCAGATAATGGAAACACATTTTTCAAAAATTTCTTGCCTACTTCTGTACACAAATGCATCCCATATTCGTCATTAGTTGACAATTGCTACCTTCATTGTTGTTGTGTTAAATGTGTTGTTCACAATATACCAACTTTGAAGGTCATCTTATGGTTCAGAATTTTATTTTATGTTATTTCAGCGCAAAAAATGTTATCGCATACCCAAAAGTGATTAGTTGCGCCCCTGACTACAGCTGGTGACGCCATTGTCTTAAATTTGGTCTGGTACAATAGGCCTATTAGACCCCAAATTAAAGCATTTGCCTTACATAGCAATACTTTTAAAGTTTGTCATATGCACAGAATGTGTAATCTACTGTAAAAGCACTAGGCCAAGATAAAAGAAAGGCACATACTGTACTTCTTCAAATGGTTCAGTGATAAGATTTCAGTTAAAGCTATAATGAACAATATTTAAAGATTATAGGCTACAACTAGGCCTGTTTTTTTACAGTGACATATTGAAATAGGTCTAATTAAATAAAAACATAAAATAGCCTAGTCTAAAGAAATATTTAGGCTATATGAATGTTTATTGATACATAGTAAATAATGATGCATCATCACTACTTAATCATTAGTGGCCTAATTAAAAAAAAAATAGAACAGAACCACAGGGTGGACCTGATTCAATACTTCTGAAATGCAGAATTCTTATATTTTCCAGTGCTGTCTTTAAGCCCTTGCAAAACAGCCTCCTGATGCCAGTGCATTTGTCCATTTCTTTTCACAGAATTCATTGGAGGTCATTATTTCGGGGTGACAGTACCTTGTCTGTCTCTAAATCACCTAAAATACATGCATTTACATAGACTACTGTCTCTTATACACGTACATACATGTACACTGTACTGTAGATCTACGCCAGGCCAAAAAAGAAAAATCTCACTCCGAGCGGAGTTCAAAACTTGAGAGGCCTGCCGATGGGCCGATGGGCCGTTGGGCCGTTGGCCCCCCCCCCCACCCAATCTCACTCCCAACAAACTTCAAAACTTGAGAGCCCTGCAGTATGTGTAAATCCTCACAACTCAATTCCTTAATGGGCGTTTCTAACCGCTGAGCTTGGAGCCTGGGCTTTTAGCTCCGTGGTTAGAGCATTCAACTCCCATGCCTTGGGCTTGTTTTTGCTGGTTGAGTGGCGGGTTCGAGACCTGTGTGTGGTGTGAACCACCACCAGCTATGACATTCTGTTGTGAGAGATCAGAATGAGAGATTATTTCCATCCCTGTGCTCAACTTTTAGATTGGCCACAGTGGTTTATGAGTTCAGACACTGTGATTAACAGTTTGATATGCAGCGATTGAAGGCTTTACAGCGCAGATGAAATTGGGTGTGTGGATTAGACCAGAGCACATATTAAATTATTGGATGACATTTTCAACGGAGATGCAGTGTTTGTCATCATCTTCTTTATTGCAACCCTACTGTTACATCTCTCTGTGCTGATCGTATGCATATGCATATGTACTGTACCTGTACAGTAGGTATGAAAATATCCAAATATGACCAAGACACAACGGCAGAATGTAAAGAACCAACTGTACTGACACACTCAAAAGTGCATTAAGCTGATTAGCTGATGATGGCCTAGTGCCGAAACGCATACTTGCGGACATGTTCCAATAAGCATGCAAAAAGATATACAGAGAGTGCGGTTTTTTATGTCTTAATGCATGTCCTAACCTAAACCAGCACCCAAAGACGTAACAATATAGTGAGTAGAGCGCTCCTTTCACCCTAAACACTCAAAAGTGCCTAAGCATTGAATTGTCTAGATGTTAGTTAGAGTTTTGTATTGTCTGTATGTTTTTTTTTGTTGTTCTTGTTTCCTTTTGACTTTTTCTTGGCTCTTTTTTTGCCAGCCACAACAACAAGAAACAGGAGTGTGTATCTCTGTGTTGGGCGGTGTTTTTGAAGATGTTTTGTGTCAGGATTCTTAAGCACCCTTCTGAAAGGGAACACTTAATTACGATTCAGGCTGAGATGTCCCTCTGACCCCCATTAAGTTATCACAGTGGCGCACTGGGCAGTGGCCATGACCAGGGCAAGAGCTGCTACCCTCCTAAGAGTCTGTGAGGGAGACTTGGCTTAGACCTCTTCAATTAACTAGAAAAGTATTGATGTGAAAGTCATAAAAAAGGAGTGCATCAAGTCATCTGGGAACCCCAAGTGCTTTTCCTTCTATAGAGTGTAGATTGGACCTAGCGCTGGAAGTGAGCTGATTTGTATTCAAGACCTTTCTGTTTCTTTCTGTCACTGTGGCAAATGAATACTCCCAACTCAACTCCAACCATTCCAGCAAGCCTGACTACAGTTGCTTGTTATTGTTTGGTTTGTACATGAAATCTTAAATCCTTCCTCGTGTGGCGTTAAGAATTAATTATTAATTATTAATTAATTATTAATGTGAATGTGGGGGGCATTGTACATTTGAAAGAACATGGGAGTGTTTAATGTCGGCCAATAGCCAGGTTGAAAAATATTGATTTGTGAGCTTGATTTGGTTACGTTCTTCAGCTCAGTTTTGCCACGAGACCTATTTCAATTTTACCTTGTTTCCCTGACATGCCCGTTTCATCTGTGGAAACATCATTGGAATCATTGGTCTAATTGGTCTGTCCAGTGGCGCATAGATGCATTTTGATCGATGTTGATGTTGATTCCATCTCAGGGAAGTGGATGATGATGGCCAAGTATCCAGACTAAATTGATCCTCAGACTGAGCTAATCAGTCATAGCAAAACTGTCTAATTTGTCACAAGCCTCATTGTGACATTCTCTGTGATCTACATTTTCTACATACCTCTTTGTTGAATTTTTTTCCCCCTGTGTAAACACATTTCAGTAATTCAATTAATTGACACTGATGTCTTACCAGTCTAGAAAATTGCTTATGTTGAAATTGGTAAGACAGATGCCTTATTTTCCTTACAACATGATGAATTTAAATTGAAACTAGTTTAGTCCAGTTAGGCGGTTTAACATTACAGTATGTGCAACAAATGAAAGCATGTTATCAGAAGTCACAATTGCACTTTTTTGAGACCTGTGGGTTCATCCGTTATTATATGTCATTCATCAATGAATTGGTGTATGATGAAAGAATCCTCAGTCATGTTAATTAAAATGTATTTTCTCCATGCTCTTATCATAATCATTTCTTTCTTTCTCTTTATCTCTCTGACTCTCTTTCTCTCGCTGTTTCCATCTCTCTCTCTCTCTCTTTACTTTTACCCAGTGTTCCTCCTCTCTTTCGAGCTCTGCTCATCTCTCATTCCCTTCTTCATTTCTGTGTGTTTGAAGGTGTGGGTGTGATTTTTGATAGCCCTTTTGACAGACAGAAATAGCTCACCTTTCTTTTAACAGAAAGTCTAGCAACTTGCTCTACAACAGAACGAGTGTACAGTTGTCATTCAATCCTCTGCGTTAAGTTTTTTTTTTTTCCTTTGGACCCACAGCATTCATTAAATATGTCCTTTTGACAACCTGCCAGTCAGTTGTAATGGCATTTCTCTTTCTGTCTTCTCTGTCTGTAAAGGCTGTCAGCCAGAGTGGGATAGCGTGTCTTGTTGGCACGCTGCAGTGATTGGAGAGACGGTCGAGGTGCCCTGCCCAGCAGTTTTCTCTCTCTTCAAGAACAGTACAGGTGGGCACTCAAGCACTTGGGACTTTCTGTACCTTCACCTTACCTTTAGTATGTCCAGCCCCTGTATAAGATTCAGTGTGGGATTTTGACCATGTGTATACTTTGCACAATGGTGTTTTTTGTCCCCAGTGGCACCTTCCAGGCAGCACAGCCTAAAAGGAATTACCTTTACCCTATTCCCTATACCCTAACTCCCTCATACCAGTGCAGTTTTAAACTCTTTACTTAAGGGATACTCAAGATGATGAAAGACCAAGGTAAACTATCATTCAATATGAAAAGACAATAACTAAGATTACCCACAAGATGTTTAATGATGGGTCTCATCAGACCATATGGTCAACAATCAACTAATGAGCTTGAGATCTGTAATATTAAATGACCTGAATATTAATATTTTCGCATTGCAAATATTTAAATGGCAAATGTAAAAATAGGAGAGATGGCATGGCAGTAGCGGTACAATGACTTAGTTCTCCCATATCAATGTTTAGATTAATGGTTCATGATATTCTCATTGTTTGAGTGCATTTAATTATACAGTGCAGTCACTGACACAGGAAACGCTTCCCACACCCCTGGAGTCATTTATGATTCACTTTAATTAACAAGATAAATGATGGGCAAAGAAAAAAAAAAGGAAGCGCACTTCGAGAAGTACTCACCAATTAATGTGATTCATATAAGAAATGGTTAAGAAAAACAATGGAAGCAATTCGATTTAGAGATGTTTGCTGTTAGCCCTGCCTGGGAATGTCTATTGTGCACTCCAGCCCAGGTTCAAACGCCTCAGACCCCCAGACCAGCTGCTTGAAAATCACCAAATCCATAGCAACCGCCGTGATGCAAATGGAAGCGGGTGAGGTCCATTTACTGCCTTTGTAATGCCGTGAAAAGGGCTGAAACACAGAGGCTAAGACATACAAAGAGAACAAAAAGGGGAAGGAAAAAATGCAGGCTTTCACCTTACAGACTGAACCGACAAAACCCTCTCCCTCAGGTGACAGACAGAGGTTTCAGGCTTATTTGTATATGTGTGTGCGTGTGTGTGTGTGTGTGTGTGTGTGTGTGTGTGTGTGTCTGTGGGGGGGGGGGGGGGTAATGGGGGGGGGGCAGTGAAGGGTATGTGAGCTCTTGCAGGAGACTCTGTGAGATGGGAGGAAAAAGAACTGAAGCTATCTCGTTCTGAAACCTTTTTCCACTTGTAGGCACTGTTAGTCGGAACTGCACGGGCAGTGGCTGGACTCAACCGTTCCCCCCGTACCATGTGGCCTGCAGTGTGGACGATGAGATTCCTGAGGTGAGCAGTCAGTGGTCTCTCAGTTAACTTTCAGTCGAGGCCCCACTGGTTTACTTGTTATGCAATTGAATTTTATTTGGCTCACAATACAGTGTGTAGCACTGTCTCTAGGCCAGGGGACCAGATCTGGCTCACACAGTACTTCAATTTGGCCCCTGCAATGCCCTTCCAATTTGGAGGGGAAAAAAACATCTTTATTTGACTTGATCCTGAAAATCAATCCAACAGATGTTGCTGCATGTGTGAAATTACAATTTGGATAATTCTCTTCCTCACTGCCCAAAGTAATACATTCTAAACGGCCAGGCGGTTGCTAGATGAGTGCAGCAAAGAAGAGGAAAAAATTGCTTTGAATCTTGCAAAGAATGGACACACTATTTTTTTTTTGCCACAAACGTTGTCTCAGAGGTGACAAATATGCTATTGGCAGGCCCTTGAATACAAAACATGCTAATTTGCCTGCATTGGTGGACAGAATATTCTTACAAAGCAGTCTAGGAAAGGAGTAAACAGAAAATGTGAGCTATATGTTTAGCCGGGGCTGGTCCGCACAGCACACAAAACCCCCCTAGCCGTAGTTGGTTTCTGCTTCCACACAAAATCACAGATATATATATATATATTTTTTTATTTTTTTTTATTTTTTCATTTTTTTTTTTTTAAGGTAAAGGCAGGTACTGTATTCTGTATTTGCATCAAATTGATTAGAATGTAACAATGTTTATTAGCAATCATCCAATGTGTGGTGCTCTGTTTACTTTGCCAAAATCACTGTGGCCCTCAGTCTAAAACTGTTGCCACCCCTGGTCTGGTCTGGGCATGTCATAAAACAAGATCCCAATCCCTATAACAACTACAGAGAATGGTGGTGATAAGGGAATCACAGTACTGATGCACATTATGGAGATGCATAGGCCCAGTGAGTGAACAGCTTCTATTCCCCAGCTGAGAGTGAGGTTGCTAGGAGGGGATGAGCCGCACCAACCTTGGCTCATTAACCTCCACTGTGTGCCCTTACATCCAGCACTTAACCTCCCACTGCGCCATTTGGCCTGCTTTGTGCCTCTCAGCAAACGATTGTGACTGTACTCATCAGATGCAAAGAAACAGCAGTCATCATTCAGTTCAAATCATCCAAGTTTAGCATATAACAATCACTGCTATTTTTAGAGCACTTGTATGTTTTACAGTAGCAAAGCACATTATAATCAGCAGTAAAGTTAAATCGCAAACCCAGTACATATTTGCTAAAACTACTGTCTGTAACCCTGTGTATTATTTCACAGTTGTGGTCTGACTTTGCATGTGAACATTTCAAGAAATCTTCAGGAATCCCTTGCCATGTCCATTCAGTTCATTCATTCATGTTCTTTATAGCCCACTAATTGGTCTTTAATGAGGTCTCTCTCGCGCTACATAAACCAGGTGAGATTCTAAAGGGAAGCCCCTGTGTTATGTGGTCCATGAGCTCTACAAGCACTTATTGCAGAAACGAAACTGAAACACAGCAGCATAATGCTCAGATTCACTGCACAAGAAGTGCAAAATTGGAAATAGCTAAACGAGTTTGATGCATTACGGTTGGAATATTCTGTACAAAAAAAGACGCATTTCACTTTAACTGTGGGTGACATACAGTTGAAAAGGGATCTGAGGGTAAGGGTGGACTTGAGTGGGACGGAATGGAAGGGCATTTAGCCAGTGTTTGCCAGAGGGCAAGAGAAGCTGCAAAAGCAGATATGTAAATTTTATGTAAATGTGTTTGCATTTTTCATGTTCTTCAAAAGAGAGGTGTGAAAAGTTTGTCCTGCTCAAATTGAGTGCATCAAAGTTGGACTGTCAGTAGCGTCATTGTCATAGTCTAGTCTGTTCTGTTTGTCTGTGTTTACTTTCTTGTTCCTTGTCTTGTGTTTCTATGTCACTTCCTGTTTGCTTCCTCCATGTGCTCCTTTGTTTATCCCTGCCTTGTGTTTGCTAGCTCCGCCCCTCACCTGTACCTAGTCTCGTTACCTTGTTATTAGTCTCGTTATTCCCTGCCTTGTTTCACCTGTTCCTTGTTCCCTTGTTTAGTCCTGTCTATTTAAACCCCTGTCTCAGTCCAGTCATTGTCAGTCATTGTTTTGTGTCACCGTGTACATGTGCTCGTGCTTGCTTATTAAAAGCGTTTTCGTGAACTCCGTGTTCCTGTCGTGCACTTGGGTCCTGCTCCTGTGGTAAATGTGACAGAATGACTGACCTAATCAAGGACCCAGCCGACAACCTGCCTTTTTCATGCCACACTTTTGAGGTGAGTCAAAGGATATTTGAAGATGAAGAGCCAGCATTTCTGAGGCTGCTTGCCATCGTCTGGACACAAGACCCTGCTTATGCTAAGCAGCTTGCTTATTTTAGATGGAAGGCATTTCCCCACCATGTGCAGTCAGAGTGCACCAGCCAGAGCACCCCTGTCACCTCCTTGGCTTCTCCTTCTGTCCACGGGGTCACTGGTGCCCCTCCAGATCTTGGGGAGAAGATTTTTGGGGGGGTGCAGTCTCCTTCCAGCCCAGTCGTCCTGGGCACAGCGCTGTGTGGCTCAGCCCGTCCTCAGCCTTCCAGTGCCCCTGTCCCACACTACTCCAGCTGGTCGTGGTGTGAGGACAGCGACTGGCTGGAGGAGTCGGACTGTGGGGACTGGCTGGCTGAGGGCGATTGGCCAGAGGAGCAGCGCTGGTCCAGTCACGACTGGGCTAGTGAAGACGAGTGGTCTACAGAGGAGGAAGAGGCCCTCAACGCTCTAGCCATCCTTGCTCCTCCTGCTGCAGTTCCGGCTCCCCGCTGCCCTCCGGCTCCTGTTCTGGCTTCCCGCAGCCTCCCCATCCCTCCTCCTGTTCCGGCTCCTCGTCTGCGGCCTCCTCCTGTCCCGGCTCCCCGCAGCCTCCCAGTCCCGGCTCCCCGCAGCCTCCCAGTCCCGGCTCCCCGCAGCCTCCCAGTCCCGGCTCCCCGCAGCCTCCCAGTCCCGGCTCCTCGTCTGAGGCCTCCTCCTGTCCCGGCTCCTCGTCTGAGGCCTCCTCCTGTCCCGGCTCCTCGTCTGAGGCCTCCTCCTGTCCCGGCTCCTCGTGTAAAGCCTCCTCCAGTCCCTGCTCTAGCCCCGGCTCCAGACCCGGCCTCAGCTCCTGCTACTGCGCCGGCTCCGGCTCCGGCTCCTGCTACTGCGCCGGCTCCGGCTCCGGCTCCTGCTACTGCGCCGGCTCCGGCTCCAGCTCCGGCTCCTGCTACTGCGCCGGCTCCGGCTCCGGCTCCTGCTACTGCGCCGGCTCCTGCTACTGCGCCGGCTCCGGCTCCTGCTACTGCGCCGGCTCCGGCTCCTGCTACTGCGCCGGCTCCGGCTCCTGCTACTGCGCCGGCTCCCGCCCAGGCTCCGGTTCCAGCCCAGGCTCCGGTTCCAGTCCCGGCTCCGGTGTCGGCTCCAGCTCCTGCCGGCACTTTCTCTGGCCGTCCGCCAGACCGTCTGCTCCTGGTGGTCCGGTCATCAGGTCTGCATCCCGGCCGTCCGCCGGACCCTCTGGTCCCGTCCATCCAGCCCCCAGGTCCTCTCCCCGGCCATCCACCAGACCCTCCGTGCCCGCCAGTCAAGCTCTCGGGTCCTCCCCACGGCAGGCCTCCTGACCCGCCTGCCTGTGGCCCGCCCCGCCCACCCGGCTTATTTTTGGGACGTCTGGGAGCCGTCCCTTTGAGGGGGGGTTATGTCATAGTCTAGTCTGTTCTGTTTGTCTGTGTTTACTTTCTTGTTCCTTGTCTTGTGTTTCTATGTCACTTCCTGTTTGCTTCCTCCATGTGCTCCTTTGTTTATCCCTGCCTTGTGTTTGCTAGCTCCGCCCCTCACCTGTACCTAGTCTCGTTACCTTGTTATTAGTCTCGTTATTCCCTGCCTTGTTTCACCTGTTCCTTGTTCCCTTGTTTAGTCCTGTCTATTTAAACCCCTGTCTCAGTCCAGTCATTGTCAGTCATTGTTTTGTGTCACCGTGTACATGTGCTCGTGCTTGCTTATTAAAAGCGTTTTCGTGAACTCCGTGTTCCTGTCGTGCACTTGGGTCCTGCTCCCGTGGTAAATGTGACAGTCATCTTATGATTGGACCTCTGCCCTGCAGCGCGTTGCTTTTTGTATTGGTGGAAAGATCCCCAAATGTCATAATGACATGCCATTTCATCTATTCTCTTTGGAAATGTAATCTTGGTAATAATGATATAAAAAAAATACTCATTGCATGCTGATGGAAATTCTTCTACCCAGAGATTTTACCACCAGTTCACAGTCACAGTGAGATTCTCTGGAGTTTTCTCTGATGGTCAATTATCACTACAGTTTAGTTTATTTGTTGTTCCTACTAATGTTTTGGAGCTTTTTAAAGGTCATTATGTTCCCTTGACTTTTAGTACACATAATTGCTCTGCTGAGCTACTGCTCTTGCAGAGGGGTGGGATGGCAAATCATTTTGATGCTTCCCCATAACAGGAGCACAGAGGATTTAATCAATTTAACAGGCTGATAATTACTTTGAAGGCTTAAGACTGAGCGTAAAACTATTTGCATCTTGGCTTCGAAATAATCATTTGCATCAAGGTTTCGTCTCCATTGGGTGCTGCCAACCACAGTGATGTGATGTGTGATGTGTGTGTGATGTGATGTGTGTTTTGTGTCATTGCAAAGTCTTTTATATAAAGTGAAGTAATGCTTGTGTGGGACTAGTGTGTTCTACCGTGAAAAATGATGCTCATGCAGGACCAGTGGGTTCCACCTTTGAAACTGGATCCATACACTCTTTCACCGAGACTTAAGTTGCTGAACCTTTTATAGTATAATGATCTGAGAATACAGCTTTGTGACATCTAAAGCTATGTTTTAGATTTAGAAAACGTTCTGTATTGAAAAAAATGTTCCAAGACATAGGCCAATTATTATAATGTCAGGCATTTGTTTGAATGCCCTCTAATGTCTTTGTAATATTATTGAAAATGAAATATCATTTCAGGAATCCTACTTTGCCACAGTGAAGCTGATCTACTCCATTGGTTACGGAGCGTCCTTGGTTTCCCTCTCCATTGCTGTGGTGATTCTATTACTCTTCAGGTAAATATGCCGCACTCTTCCCCAGCCTCCTTCTCCGTCCTGTTCTCTACCTGTAATACACTCCTTGTTAATGAGCGGTTAAATAGCTTCTGTAACACGGCTAATCAATCATGGCCTCTCAGTCCATTGTTGTAGGGAACTAATTAGTGTACTAATTAAGGGTACAAGTGCTACGTGTACTACCTAATTGAGGCACTTTATTACAGACTCATGGTTCAAGGCAGAAGGCAATTGCAAATCCACTGAGACTAAATTTTAATGTACATGAGACTGCTTAGTCAGGCACCTCTTTGAAAGGTTTTGTTTTGTGTGTACAATTTGAAAAGATGATAGAAACTGTACAGAAAAAACAAACAAAAAAACAAAAAGAAGAAAAAGAGAAAATGAGTAGAGAGAGGGTAGAGATTTGGAGTACCTACATTCTACCTGCATGCCAATGCCTACGCCAGCCACTGGTTTTATATGTTTTTTGTTGTTGTTGTTGTTGTTGTTGTTGTTTTCATTTTCCCCTTAATGCTGTTACTATATTGTTACGTCACTTTGTGAAAGTAAGCATGAACTTGTTACTTGGCACACACCAACAACTAACTTGTTGCTTAAGGTCAGTGATCTTGTGTGGATAGCTTTGGGCTTTTTCTTCTGTCTCTGCAGGCACTCTATGCACTCAATACTTGACTGACTGTAAGAAACTACCAATAACAATGAAAGGCCTTAATTTCTATCATGCCCTTTTGAGTACACTGAATACATAGGATAATCTGACTTTCAGCAAATAGTCTTGTAGACTCTCAGACACTCACTCACTCACTCTCTCACTCACTCACACATGCACACACACACACACACACACACACACACACACACACACACATCATGCACAAACATGTGCACACACACCTAGACGCTTTGTCCTCTATAATCGAATCACCTGAAGGTCTGCATGAATGGTCAATCAATTGCCATGGAGCATCGACTGCCGGCAACCCCTCGTCTGAAATTGACAAATTCATTTAAAGAGGCCCTGGCTCCATCACTGGCTCCATCACTGATGGGAATAGGATGAGGCCAAGAGCCGAGAGGGAGCTGGGGCCAGATAGGAGCACTGTGTGCGATGAAAGCGATGACATTAAGTCTGTAAGTCGCAATGACACTGGGGATTGTCTGGGCCTTCAGCAGACTCCACACCCTGTCTGTGTCTAATACTTTAATAAACTCACAGCCTTCAAGAGCAAAGGACAGTGATTGAGGGATTTGTGATGTACTATACTTCTCCAAATATAAAAGGATAAACTTAAGACTTTCTTGTCAACAAATACATGTTGTTGTGCTCCAACACTGGTTTTGAAGTGATCTTGACCTTTGCGATCTGTGATAGAAAAATTAGAAAAAGTCTAAAATGTCACACAAGATTGTAGCACTATACATAACTAGGCTCAACAATAACTCCAGGCAAAAAGTAGTTTACAGCTAAGTTTGCCGTTAAGGTCAGCCAGAGGAACTGAGTCATTTATTGATACTAAAGGACACAAACTGCAGCCGCAGTAGTGTTCAGCACATACGGTCTGAGATGCCTGTAGACATTTTTGTATGATAATGCCATGGAGAAACAGCAGACTTTTCTCGTACTCCCAACTGTCTGGGATCCTAACACAACCAGAGAGCATGTCTGTGGATGATATCCTTTGTCTAATGGCTTCCATGACTGTTTTCCATCTAACTAGTTCAAGTTAGACAAGTAAGGTGTCATGCCAATCACTCAAGGCCATGCGGGTGCGTTAGCTCTTGGCAATGTCAAAGTCACTCGAAAATGAACTCGCACACCATTTTTTGCAGTGGGAAGCAGTAAAAAAAAAAAGTCTTTAATCCATCCCAAAGAGTACATCCAACTAGGCAATTAGCAATCATTGTACCTTGAAGAAAGTCGTGTATTGTAATAATCCATGCACCTCTGGGGTTTTTGGTTGACCCTGGATTGCAGTATGTGCTGGATGTTGATTGGTTGCTGTCCGTGGTGCTGAAAGAGCCCTGTGACTCAGTGTCCAGCCTCAGCCAATGCAAATGTATTGACAGGACATATGCTGACATGGCATATTGTTTTCCTACCTGACCAAAGGAACATCTGTGACTCATTTTCAGAGTAGATTCAGAGCCAGGTTGCCAGATCACAATGACACGCTGGCTCAGTTTAAATGCGTCCTTCACAGGTGGGTGTTTCATTGAATTATGTGTGTTTGTGTGTGTGTGTGTGTGTGTGTGTGTGTGTGTGTGTGTGTGTGTGTGTGTGTGTGTGTGTGTGTGTGTGTGTGTTTTACGAGCCCATCTGACAAAGGCAGCTGGGTCGGAAGGGTCAAATGATATCAGCACTCTGATTACTCTTGTTAGATCTGCTGTCTCAGCCCAACCTGCACTCGGTGTAAAACACACTGGATCTATTTTAGAATTCATTCTCACAGCCGGTTCCTGCCTTAAAATGTTGTTTTGCTCTCTCTCTCTCTCTCTCTCTCTCTCTCTCTCCCTATTTTTCACCCTCTCTTATAGCTTTTTTCTGATTGTGCTCCTGTATCTTTCCCCTTTGAGTTTTTATTGTCAATTGTATTCCTCTCACATCTCCTTATCTCTTTTTCCATCCCCTTTCACCCCTATTCCCCACCCTTTCATTTTTAGATAAATAAGATCAGAATGTGAAATGATAAATATCTTCCTATTGTTTCTATTAGCATATTCTTTCCACTCTGTGCACACTGTGTGTGTAGTGTGTGTGTGTGTGTGTGGTGTGTGTGTGTGTGTGTGTGTGTGTGTGTGTGTGTGTGTGTGTGTGTGTGTGTGTGTGTGTGTGTGTGTGTGTGTGTGTGTGTGTGTGTGTGTGTGTGTGTAAGAGCAGAAGTGTCTAAAAAAAAAGTGTCTAAAAAAGTGTCTGTGTGTGTCTGTGTGATAGAGACAGGGACAGAGTGGGAGACAGACAGTGCAAAGGGAATGAAAAAGTGTGCGTGTGTGTGTGTGTGTGTGTGTGTGTGTGTGTGTGTGTGTGTGTGTGTGTGTGTGTGTGTGTGTGTGTGTGTGTGTGTGTATGTGTGTGGAGGGGCAGGGGGAGGTCTGTCAGACAGAGGTATTTCTGCTGATTGACTCACGCAGTAACAGTCGGCCAATTGATGTGACTGAGGTGCGGAATTGGCACCAGCCGTCTGGGGAGTGCCATTAAAACGACTGATATGGCATTTCATTTGTCTGCTCCAACTCAGACAGAGGATTACGCGTCTTTCGCTACTGTGCATTCCAACCCCACCCCTGCATTTGCACAGCTACCT
Source organism: Sardinella longiceps (assembly GCA_027497455.2). Lineage (NCBI taxonomy): Eukaryota > Metazoa > Chordata > Actinopteri > Clupeiformes > Clupeidae > Sardinella > Sardinella longiceps. Next base: position 323,435 of record JAODXP020000188.1, read on the forward strand.
CCTCCATATGTATAACAATGCAGCACAAAAACACAATTGCATTCCACTTAGCTCAAAGACAAAGCAAAGACTTTAAACTGCCACACACATGTTTCTTTTATTTCTTTAAAGTTGTCAAATCCACATGATCCTACAGCACCTGTCATGCATTCAGATGTGCTGCATGTAATCTGTGTATTTTCCTCTGTATTTACTAAATATATTTCCCCTCATTCCCTCTGTTTGTGCAAACCCTACTTAGTCTAGTCTCCCAGCTCACCCCACCTCCCCTTTGCCCAGGTTGCTACAGCTCCAGTATCAGTCTCAGCTCTACAATGAGGTTCGCCAGCTGGCTGCTCATAGCCTGTAGCATTAAAGCTCCGAGAAGCGATAAGGCTGAGCCGTCGGAACACCTCACCTTACCGTAGATAAGACACAGAGCTGGCCCGCAGTCTGAAGGTGTCAGACTCATTACACAGACGAGGGGAGAGAACCCAATTCCATTTCTCAATGTCCACCAGACTGATGTTGTGTCTGTGTAGATGCTATTCACAAATTCGTTTTGTGATTCTGGACATAAAGATGTATTCAGAAACCTGCAGTTTGTTTAGAAATAGCATGTGCTTTTCCAGGGATTAAAATGAACCTAGAATCACACTGTAAACTAGGGAAATGATTTGGTTGTTTGCTGATTATAGTTGTTTGTGTTTGTGTGTGTGTGTGTGTGTGTGTGTGTGTGTGCGTGTGCCGGCCTGTGTGTGTGAATGTGTGTGTGTGTGCATGTGTGCCTTACAGACGGCTCCACTGTGCACGGAATTACATCCACATTCAGCTGTTTCTCACCTTCATTCTAAAATCCGTGGGTGTATTCGTCAAAGACGCCACACTGTTTAGTGAGGATATGGACCACTGCACACTTTCCACAGTGAGTCAGCTAATGACGGCACACCTGCCTCCTAATCGTTTCATTCATGCTTTATGTTAACAACAACCGTGACGCTTCTAATCAAGACAAACAAACAATTTCCACATGAGTCACAAACAATTCCCATAATGCATTCTGTCTTTATCTTCAAGCATGAAATTGTAATCTCCTTCGCTCTCCTCCTCTTTCCTTCTCTCCCCACTCACTTGCTCTCTTTCTCCCCCTGCCTCTCTACACTCTTTTCCCTCTCTTGTTCTTTCTCTCTTCTCCCTCGCCTTCTGTCACGCCTTTACTTATATTCTCTCATTTGTCCCTTACTCTTCTTCCCTGTCTCTCTCCCTCTTTCTCTCTCGCTGTTTCCCTTCTACACCCCCTCATTCTGTTCTATTCCCTCCCTCTCTCTCTCTCTCTCTCTCTCTCTCTCTGTATGTCTGTCTCTCTTTCTCCATGCAGGCAGCCTGTAAGGCAGCAGTGGTGTTCTGCCACTACTGTGTGATGTGTAATTTCTCTTGGCTCCTGGTGGAGGCGCTGTACATCAACTCCCTCCTGCTGGTGGCAGTGCCCCGCAGCCGCCGCTGCCTGTGGGCCTTCAGCCTCTTGGGATGGGGTGAGGCGTCTCACATGACCACTCTCAAGCTTGACATTGCCATATACGCACGCACACACGCACACACACACACACACACACACACACACACACACACACACACACACACTCATTTACACACACGCACACACACACACACGCACACACACACACACACACACACACACTGCAGGACCAAGGGCTTTGCTGTTTAAGTCTTATATCCATGTTGATAACATTCTCTTATTCTCCAATGCATTACAGTCACTTTAAGCCCTTGTGATAATAGGTGTGATACTTTTTAAAAGGATGTGCTATATGGTAATGTTTCTCCAGTGGTTCCTTTGTGAATAGATACTGGACACTGGCTTCATAAGCCTTCATGGGAACAAATAGCTCAGCTGATTTGTCTAGTCATGAGCCTGCCAGAGGGCTTAAGTAGGTTTTGTGAAGACCAAGTTTTGTTACTGTAAGACCAATGACAATATTCTATGTTTGTAGTGAATCATTGGCCAGGCTTAGCACGATGGCAACAGGGCCGCAATGGTGCAGAAAAGCTGTTGAATCATGAGTCATGACTAATTACACATGATCATGATGTTTTTGTTCAAAAGAATTTGATATAATTTGATATAATAAAAGTACTTATTTAGCCTACTTTGGCCTAGTTCCTCATATCTGTCCCATGTCAACTAAATTTTACCAATTTAATCATGTCAACACTTTAGTTGAGGGGGCACAAACATGATGAATTCATCATGATCAATTAATCATGACTCATGCTAATTAATCATGACTCATGATGATGTACCCAGAGTAACTAATACTTAAGATCATTTGCTATTTCAGCAGGAGGTCATTAATGACAAACAATGAATTCATGTTAATTCCTGATAACTCATTAGACTTTCAGAGATGAAGTAATGCATGAATCATGAATTTATCATGAATGATTTCATGCATGAATTCATGATAATTCATGTACTTTTACCCTAAAGTGTTACCATTACGGTAATGATCATGATCCATTGGACAGCTTTAATGCTTAACAACCATGATAAAGAAGGACTTGTGTTTTGAAGATATCCTTGAAGATATCTCCTCGACGGAAAGTGCCAATTACAGTAGGTCAGAGAGAAAGAGAAAGAGAGCGAGAGATGTAATTGCTGGCTTTGAGAGTTCATGGAAGTGCAGATGTGTTTAGGTGTAGATTTGTTGGCTATGCTACAGCTACATGTTGAGACTATACATCCATATGCACTCATGCCTGTTTCATTACACCATCAGCTCATTACTTGTCCAGCTGTGTACTCTGTATAGACTCTCTCGCCAGGATCAGAGGTGGGCATTCATCACCTGCTTTCTCCACATTCCTTTTCTCCACTCAGCCCTACTTTTATTTAAATGCTCACAGATGATGGCTTTAATTGCATATGGAGATTTGAGATGAGATGAATTATGAAGTGTGTGTGTGTGTGTGTGTGTGTGTGTGTGTGTGTGTGAGAGAGAGAGAGAGAGAGAGAGAGAGAGAGAGAGAGAGAGAGAGAAAGACAGACAGACAGACAGACAGACAGACAGACAGACAGAGTGTCTGGGAGCTAGAGAGGCTTATAGGCCGATATTGTCCCAGGTGCTTAAGTCTTCAGTACCTTGGAGAGTACCACTCATAGTGCACACACACTCGTCACTCAACAAAACCCACCTTTTTTGAAGCCCAGCTGATTGTGAATTTACATGGGACCTGACAGCTACAGTAAAGCTGTTTATTGGACACCAGTGCTTTTCAATAACATTTAATTCCATTGACATATAAAGCAGATGAATAATTCAACATTCTTCATTCAACATGCAACATTGCATAATCCATGATGTGGAGAAAGTTGGGTCAATATTATAAACTTTCAGAGAAATGTATAGCTTATGCTGTACACACTGAACGAGGACATTTTATTTGTCTCCAACAAACAGGGTTATTTTAGGACACAGTATTTATTTATTTATCATTGGGTTCATACACAAACTGAATTGTCAAGTAGCTGCAAAGTGGCTGGTATGTGTGTGTGTGTGTGTGTGTGTGTGTGTGTGTGTGTGTGTGTGTGTGTGTGTGTGTGTGTAGCAATAACAGACTAGCCCCTAGCCATTTTTGAAAAGTGATTGTTGTTTATTCATTTTAATTTTGAGAGTGCGTCATGCATGCTCTGTTAAGCACGTTGACAACCTATCATTACAATAGCATTTAAATCTTCGAAACCAGTCATCGTCATAGTCCTTATCCATACAATTAGTTCAGTAATTATCAAATTGTCTCAGAAGGGGACGGGCATGAAAGCAACAAAGTGACCACTCATTTTACCCAACAGTGAACACATCATTACAAAATCTGTGATCCTTCAATGAAACACTTTTTTCTAAACTGTAATCGGCTGTTTTCAAATCTTTAATTTGAGTTTATTTGTTTTTGTTTGGGTTTGAAAACAGCTCTGTTAGGATGGCAGAAATCCTTTGGGGAGATTGTGTGTGTGTGTGTGTGTGTGTGTGTGTGTGTGTGTGTGTGTGTGTGTGTGTGTGTGTGTGTGTGTGTGTGTGTGTGTGTGTGTGTGTGAGAGAGAGAGTGTTTTTACTAGCGCTTCATCTGTGATATTAATTCAGGCCATGCTCTTTACTTTGAGTGCTGCATGCTGCCATTATCTGACAAATTTGTTGAAAGCCTTTACTTCTCTGGCTGCTTTGGCTCTGGCTGCTTTGACTGGACCCCAGTATATGTTTTTCTTCCATACACAGCATCAAGAAATTATATATCCTCATCCAAACTTATTTTCTGGCACCTGATATTCCTTGCCAAAACTCATTTCATTAGACAGTAATGGGCCTGAGTTAGTTTGAAGCAAGACATCAGCCAAAAGTAATTTCAGGCCATTTTGTGAGGAGTCAAGAACTCATCAAATGCCTCACCTGAATGTAACACCCCCTAACACAACCCCACCCCCCAACAACACACACACACACACACACACACACACACACACACACACACACACACACACACACACACACACATCGCACAGACATACACACACACAAACAATCGCACAGACACACACACGCACACATACACAGCTCTGACCAATTACAGAACACATGTTGCCATGCATAATAATAACTATTGCCACTCTACTCTCAGCATTCAACCTGTCATTTTGCTTTCACTTCTCATTCTTTTTTCAATTTACCCCCGTCTCTCTCTCTCTCTCTCTCTCTCTCTCTCTCTCTCTCTCTCTCTCTCTCTTCTTCTTCTTCTTCTTCTTCTTCTTCTTCTTCTTCTTCTTTTGCTGCTTCTTCACAGGTGTCCCTCTTGTCTTCATCTTGCTGTGGATTGGATCACGGCTCGGATTTGAGGACACAGAGTGAGTATGAGTGAGAAGTATGTGAGGTCCCATCCCACAGACTAGTCCCCTACATGCAGCCACTGATTTTCAGTATTTTAAGGGGATGTGCGTGTGTGTGTGTGTGTGTGTGTGTGTGTGTGTGTGTGCGTGTGTGTGTGCGTGTGCGCGTGTGTGTGTGTGTGTGTGTGCGTGTGTGTGTGTGTGTGTGTGTGTGTGTGTGTGTGTGTGTGTGTGTGTGTGTGTGTGCGTGTGGTTGCTTTGAAGCCTCTCGATGTGATTGATAGTGACAGCTGAATTGCAGATGCTGGGACATCAATGAGGAATCGCCATACTGGTGGATCATCAAAGGACCCATCGTGGTTTCTATTGGGGTGAGTGGGGTGTATGGTGTGCACACACACACACACACACACTTTACACTTCACTCTACAGAATCTTTGATTTATTTATTTGTCCGCAGGTGAATTTCCTACTTTTCATGAACATCATAAGGATCTTGGTTCAGAAGCTGAATCCACGACTCATTCACTTCAACAACTCCTCACATTACCGGTATGTGTGTGTGTGTGTGTGTGTGTGTGTGTGTGTGTGTGTGTGTGTGTGTGTGTGTGTGTATTGGTGTTTGTGTGTGTTTGTGTATTGGTGTGAGCTCTGCCTGTGTATGTGTGTGTGTGTGTGTGTGTGTGTGTGTTTGTTATTTGTGACTGACTTTCTCTATCTTATAGAAAACACAGTTGCAGTAAATTTTATTCTGAAGTGGCTGCATGTGTGTGTTTATGGCCTGTGGGACATTTTCTTCTGTAATTGCTTGATTACCTAGCGACAGGAAGACGTACTTTCAACACATCCCCCTATGTTATTACATATGCATGCTGCAGTCATGTCCACTGAAGCCATAAGCACTGGCATGAAAAGAGGGTCTATCAAGAGCTATTATGTGTGTGTGTGTGTGTGTGTGTGTGTGTGTGTGTGTGTGTGTGTGTGTGTGTGTGTGTGTGTGTGTGTGTGTGTGTGTGTGTGTGTGTTGAAGACAGGTAGTCTCTTTGTTTTCATGCTGAAAGGACAGTAAAAGTCTCATGAATATGCAGTCACAGATGCTCACAGAACGCACAACAAGCAGTATGAAATAAAACACACATGAACACACAGCCCCATCTCACACCCTCTATGTCACACACACACACACACACACACACACACACACACACACACACACACACACACACACACACACACACACTCAAACATCAAGATCTTGTGATTTAAACAGGGAAATTCTTTCAAACTTCAGTGAATTCACTAACCAACATGCACACAGGCCTAGTGCTGTGATTTCATCCACTATAGTCTTGGGCGGCATAGTGTGTGTACCTTTTTCTCGTCCCTTTCTCTTGTTCCCTTGATTACTGTACTTCTCTCTCTCTCTCTGTCATGTCCCACTCCCTCCATCTCAGGCGCCTGACTAAGTCCACCCTGCTGCTCATCCCTCTTTTCGGAACGCACTACATGGTCTTCAATTTCCTGCCGGATTACTTCAATGTGGGTTTGCGGCTGTGCATCGAGCTCTGCCTGGGATCCTTCCAGGTAACACTGACACCCCTCCAATTCCCATTCCCAGCCTGTAGAACATTCCCACTGTCTTCCACGCTTTTGCTCCGCGTGATCTCTCTCTTGTATTTTACACACATTCTCGCATGTTGTGTCACATTTTCTTATTCTTTATCATTCTTTTGCATTTTCGCCTCTCCTCTCCCTGCTGCTCCAGCCACTCTTGTCCTCAGCTTTTGGCTTGTGGTGTGTCATCACATTGGTTGTTTTGATTGGATGTGATTGGATTTGTTTATTTCCCTCCCTTGTTGTGTACTGCTGGGCATGGCGATGGGTTCTGTTGGGGACATGTGGGCATATGGTGTGCCTCATTGACTTGTGTGTTTTCTATTGCCGCTCAGCTGTTCCTTCACAGTGACTGAATGTGCTACACTGGGGTGGTTGGGCTCCAGCTCTGCCTGAATGACTTCCATTTACTGCTGTTGTCTCACTGTGTTGTGCTGTGCTGTGCTTTTGGTGTTATCTATTGTGTTGAATTATGTTGTGCAGTGCTTTTCTGTGTTGTGTTGTGTTGTGTTGTGTTGTGTTGTGTTGTGTTGTGTTGTGTAATGTGCTGATGTGCTGTGCTGGGCTAATGTAATGTGTTGTTGTGTTATGTTGGTCTGCACTTTACTGTGTTTTGTTGTGTCGAGTTGTGTTGTATTGTACTGTGCTGTGCTTTGCTGTGTTTTGTTGTGTTGTGCTGTGTTGTGTTGTGTGTTACTTTACAGCTCTTTTTTTTGTTGCTATGCTCCCATCCGTAACTGGCTCTCTGATCTCGCTTTGAGGGTGCCAAAGGCTTATCCTGTTGCATTCCCCTAAAAAAAATATGTTTTGGAGGCAGATGAAAGGCGGGTGGTTGAGAGAGAGAGAGAGAGAGAGAGAGAGAGAGAGAGAGAGAGAGAGGCATGGAGGGAGTAAAAAGGCTGAAATGGGACTCATGCTGGTTTAGGTGTCTTTAGCATCTAGGATGACCTTTTACACAGCGGCTTTGAGCTTGTTTGCATTTCTTGTGGCATCTCAGTGTGTGCAGTGATGTATAATTATGTAAAAATCAGGTTAAATCAAGTCTAATTTGTTTGTGAAGCGTTTTTAGAAAATCAACAGAAGTCTTGCACAGAAAACTCAAATCAAATCAGTTTTATGAATAATAATTAATATACCACATGCATTACCATATATAAAATCATAATGAGTGGGAAAATGGATACAAGCCAAACACAATAAAAATGTAGATAGACTACGATGAAAATATTATGGTACATACTGAAATATCAGACCTCATGTAGGCCTACCAGGGGAAAACAGATGTTATTCCATGAAAACATTGGAGCAATTTAATGTTTAATGCACAGATAAAATGTCTACAAGCTAGATCACACAGGCACATTAGCATTCAAAGAGTGACTTAAGCCTCAGGAAAGTAACTGAAGCACAACACATTAAAAAGAAGACAATCTTTTTAATATGCAAGTGACAAATAAAGAAAGATTAAATTCACTTCACAGTTTAATTATAGCAATGACTTTTATCTGTTCAAAGTGTTAGGCTATAGCTATTTATAGTGGAACTTGTTTTCAGAATGAAAAGTGAAAAACAGAAATAGCTATAATTGAAAACTTTCTTTTCAGCCTTGTATACATTACTGACCTGGGGAAAAAGGGCAACTAATTCCATTATTTTGCACAATAATACACAAAATTCATATTTTTGGATCTGGTATTATTATGGTGTGTCCCAAGTGGCAACCGCAATGACCATGCATTCCGCTTGGTTTAACAGCAAGTAAATTTCAGCCCTGTAGCACCGCTTTAAGATCGTAGCATGCTAGAGTGGTTCCAAGAGGCATAAGCAAGGTGGGAAAGATGAAGGATTATTATGTCGCTGATATTTCCAGTGTATGTATCTGCTTGTGGCTTTGATTTCAGTGTGTGTAGGCGTGTGTATGAATAGGCCTACTGCAGATGTAAATATGTAATATGTGTCATCTGATCTGTTTGAAATTTTCCCCATAATGATGTGTAGCTATAGTTATTCCTTATTGCATGAGAATAAGGAGAAGAGATTTTATTTTGGTTTTGAGGGATATAGTGGCACAATAATGAATGACTGTCAGATAGCTGTCTATTATGTGATTCAGTCAGATAGCCGTCTATTATTGGTGTTGGTCTATGACAGGCAGAGAGTGAGAGACTATTAATTTCTGTCATTATTGTGTAAGATAAAACACATCTTTCTGTGTCTTTTGGTTTTTGTGCATTTCAGGGTCTTGTTGTGGCCATCTTATACTGTTTTCTCAACCAGGAGGTGAGTGTATATACCATACATCTCTTCTTTCAATAAACAAGGAATATCAAGCAATATTTCATTGTGTGTGTGTGTGTGTGTGTGTGTGTGTGTGTGTGTGTGTGTGTGTGTGTGTGTGTGTGTGTGTGTGTGTGTGTGTGTGTGTGTGTGTATGGTCCAGTCTGAGTTGCAGGTCCGATGGCTCCGATGGCAGGAGAACAGCTATGGAACAGTTCCTGTTGGTGCCAAAGGCAGTCAAATGGACACACCCTTTTAGTTCCCCAAGAAACCCACATGCACCTCTCTCTCTCTCTCTCTCTCTCTCTCTCTCTCTCTCTCTCTCTCTCACTCACTCCTCTCTCTCTCTCTCTCTCTCTCTCTCTCTCTCTCTCTCTCTCTCTCTCTCTCTCTCTCTCTCTCTCTCTCTCTCACACACACACACACACACACACACACACACACACACACACACACCCTCTCCCTGGTCTCTTTTATTCTTTTCCTCCAGTCTTCATTGTAGGTGACATAAGAGTGCAACTCAAACAACATCATGCCATGTTGAATATTGTCAGTGCATTCATTGTTTTCTAGTGAGCACTGTGTCAGATAAAGGTTTACAGCAGTTTCTGTACTAAATGGGAAAGGATTAGATTTTAATATCCTCAACCCACAGAAAGGAGTGAAGAAAAAAAAACTTTTTTATATTATAGTATGCTAAATTCCCACAGATTATTTCCACTGAAGAATTCACATTTGAATAAACTCAGTTGTGACACCCTCTTCAATCACAGCTGTTATGGAGTCAAGATTTTCAAAAGCTTCTCCTTCTGATTGGCGTACTTAAAAATCCTCTCAGGTAAACTGATTCTGAAGCATATCACAAAAAGTGAACATCGAAACTTTAGGATGCTTCTGGTATGTTAATGTAACGTTCTTCATCTGCCTGCTTCAGATGAGGAGTATGCTCTGCATAACCTGAATTTGGCAGATCTCTCTCTCTCTCTCTCTCTCTCTCTCTCTCTCTCTCTCTCTCTCTCTCTCTCTCTCTCTCATCTATCACACACACACACACACACACACACACCCTCTCTTGCGGTCTCCTGCCTGTCCAGGTCCAGTTGGCTTTGACAGCTTTGGCGTAATACCAAAGAAATGCTCTTGGTTTACTGTAATGAGAAGATTCAAGATTCTGGTTGATTAATCCAGATGGAAGCCATCTTGGTGACAGAGCTGCCTCACATCTCCTGCACGCTCTTGGCAGATCAAGGCCAGATCCACACCCCACTCCCAACAAGTTGTTGTACAAATCCACTGAGCAATTGACCAAGTCTGTTTTAGTGTGTCGGACAGAACTGTTTGCTGGCTTTTCTTCTCACACAATATCTCTTCAATGTGAGACACACTTTTTGTGTTGATCATTTTTGTTCTCTCTCTGCCTCCCTCTCACTCTTTGCCCTACATCTTTTCTGTTTGGCCTCCTTTCTGTTCCACTTTCCTTTGTTACTTCTCTGTGTTTTCAGAACTTGCCTTCATTTCATGTTTTTATATAACCCTGTCTTTTGCCTCTCTGGAATATTATATTTATTAAGTGTATGTGTACTGTTGTTTCTATACATCCCTTTGAGGATATGAATGTACAGAATGTATTTATAAAGTGAGCATTGTGTTTGTACGCATGTATGGCTGTTTCATTTGAAGAAAAACCTCAGCTGAAATGAATGTGTGTGTGTGTGTGTGTGTGTGTGTGTGTGTGTGTGTGTGTGTGTGTGTGTGTGTGTGTGTGTGTGTGTGTCAGTGTGTATCAGCATGCGTGCCTGAATATATGTTCACATGAATCCATCCCCAGCATAGATAAATATCACACAGGAAACAATGTAGCAAATGATCAACTGGCTACAACCCCTATCCAGTTGTACAGTAGGGGCTTATAGTGACCATAATCATGTCAGGAATCCATATGGATGTTTATCATTGCTGTTGGTGGACGGTCCCACTCATTTTTGAGTGTTTAGGTTAAATGTGAGAGCTCCATGTCAGTGTCACCACATATTGGGGCCCTGGTCAAAGACCCAGTGACCCCCAGTAGCCCTGTCAGCTGCATAAGCCTGTATGTATACCTGTGCGTGCCATTCTCTGTCCAACGTTGAGACATACTTCTTAATGCAGTCAGAGCTAACCCCCCCGACCCCAGATGCCTTACACCACTCACAGAATGGAAAACAAATAAACTTGTTTTTCTTTCTTCCTGTCCTTGTGTCCTTGTGATCTGTTCAGTGTATTTTTGTTTGTTGTTGTTTTTTTTCCCCTGCTTGTTTATCTAGCAGTGAAGGACACCTGCTGTGTCACTGATGTGTGTGAATGTATTTTTAATGGATGCATTCTCACATCTCCTCGAGGATTGGCCTGATGCATGGATAGACATTACAGTAAAATTAAGCTTTTAGGTTTATACTGACCTCTATAGGTGACTGAAAGAACTTCAACCTCTGTGGCTACAGCAGCTTGCTGTTTGGATACACCCAAGATGAGTACATCTGAACAGGTCACCCCACACTGCACTTCATAAGAGTTCATTCCAGCTGCAGATTTTGTTCATCATTCTATTCAGGCTATATTTAATGCATGTTAAGACATTGTCTACATTTTTCCAAGTGTGTGTCACACAAGATGTTACATTTCAGTACACTGAACACTTGTAAACAAATAAAGGGCACACATACAGTGCGCTTTAAGTGTTATGTAGAATAAATCTGTAGAAAGTTCTTTGGCCAATGAAGCATATGGACAGGCAATATAGGCCTACCTGCTTTTATGGCATAGACTCCAGCATGCACTTGGGCCCCAAATTAACTATTTTATCTGAGAGAGAGAGAGAGAGAGAGAGAGACTCTTGAGACTTGGGACTCTTGGGATTATTAGAAACTACAAAGCAAAGTGAATTCCAGTTTCTGGACACAGTCACACCCAATAGTCTTTTGTGTCTCTTACTGTAGAGATGCAACCTGGTCATTAAAATGATTATAAATGGGATAGGCTATAGGTATTCTTTCTTTCTTTTTTCTTTTTTTTTTTTTACCTCCGCACTTTTGACAGCAGTTCAGTTCAGTATCAGTATCAGCCCTAGATGGCCCTCACCAAAACTCTCAGAACCCCTGGTATATGGAAACAGCCACACACAACATGAAAATCGAATTCGCAAAGAATTCCTTTGAAGGAATATGCAGTTGATTAAGAATTTAATGTGCATTTCAGGTATGTTGGAATGGACTAGTGGCTGGAATGTATTATGTACTTGGCTGAGTTAATCAAAAGAGGGCGTAGTGGAGTCCTGAGCTCTGACGTCATTTGTAAAGGGACGGAAGTACCCGACCCGATCTCTTGGTTGTAGTTGCAGTGTCAGAGCAAGGAACGTCAACAGACGCTCAAATTACTCCATCCTGAATAACTGTTTTAATTAGTCTATTCAGAGCGGTTTGGTGTACCCCTTTGCAGAGGACCAGCGCATCATCACGACATCGCCTGGTAAATCAGTGTACGTAAACGTAAAGAGATAACGTTAACTAATGTTTCATTCCTCTTTTAGGCAGGACACAAAACACGATTGGAATGGAATGCTGGAAGATAATGATGAGCTGTTTGTGTGATCCCCGATTTGCCTTGGCCCAACCTGTTAAACTTAGAGTAACGTTAGCTTTGTCGCTACATTTTCTGTTTGAAGCATCTAATATAGGAGCTGGAGTTAAAAAAGAAAATCAGGGTGTCTTGGGTGTTCTCCTATGAAACCTTTTAGGGGAATATTTTTTTATGGTCGCTGCATCATTCATGTTGCCCACCATACGTAACGTTAATCGAATTTTGTCCACCAATTTAATACTGTGCGATCCTCTTATTTTTCAGATTGAAGTACGGATAATCTTCTAGTTCTCAACAATGGTAAGTGTATGCAGAACTACAGTAGCAACATCAGTTTCATCATTCATTTATGACAGAAGACTAGATTCGTGCCCATTTTTAACCTGTGCATCTTTCCCCCTGTTGTCTCATGAAATATTTACTTGTGCTCACCCCTGTGCTTAAAACTCTCCTTTCCTCCCCTCTTCTGTTTCAGCACGGACGAGTGAAGCTGAAGTCTACAGCCCAGCAGGAGGAGGAGAAGAGGAAAGAAAGAGAGAAGAAACTCAAGGTTTATGTGGCAACACGGGATGCCTGCTTCAACAAGGCAAGCAACTAGGGCAGTGAGAGGGGGTGGGTAGGCTGATGGAATGAAAAGGGAGGGGTGATTTGAGCACAGGATATCCTGTACCTGACTGTGTGTGTGTGTGTGTGTGTGTGTGTGTGTGTGTGTGTGTGTGTGTGTGTGTGTGTGTTTGTTTGTAGAGGAAAGAAGGGGCCATGGATGATGAGGCACTACAGCTGACCCAGCAGCTCCTGTCAGCTAACCCAGATTTTGCTACACTGTGGAACTACAGGAGAGAGATTCTGACGCACCTGGAGACCGTCAAGTAAGAGAACTAGTCCAACCGAAGTACAGTCCAACTCCTAGTATGCCATGTCCTTTGTAGGTCTACAATTCATGTCCCAGTACATTTGTGACTAACATTTCCCTCCTTATGGTGTTCTCCTTTTTTCTTCTCTCCACTTCTTTTCTCCAAATCTTTTCCTCTTCAACTGAACCCATATCCACACCCTCCTCTTTTCTATTTCCCTCTCTCTTTCCCTGTCTCCTTTCTGCCTCCCTCCCTCCCACTGTTTACCCCATCAGAGAGGAGGACGACGTGCAGAAGCAGTATGATGCTGAGCTGGTCTTCCTGGAGGCTTGCCTGCGGGTCAATCCCAAGTCGTACGGCTGCTGGTACCACCGGGGCTGGGTGGCCAGCCGGCAACCGCGGCCAAACTGGACTAGGGAGCTCAGTCTCTGTGACGAGTGCCTGGCTCTAGATGATCGTAACTGTAAGTTGAGGTTTGGGCGGTGGGGTGGAGGCATGGGGGCATGGGGGTGGGGGTGTGGGTGTTGGTGGGTGAAAATACTGAAACCACCGATGGAGGAAATTGTAAGAGGTGAAATGTGGAAGTGAAGAAGAATCACAACAGGAAATGTGCAGGGGAAAGTAGAAGACATTTGTTTGTTGCATTGGTTTTTTTTTTTTCACCAGGTAAAACCTAGTCAAGGAACAGAAAATATACTACAGTGACAAAAACCAAAGACCCTGACTATAGAATCAAAAGAGCTACATTTGCCAAATGACACTTTTTTTAATGCTAATTCTGCCCATCTCTGGCTTTCAGTCCACTGCTGGGATTACCGCCGAATGGTGGTGAAGGCGTCAGGCGTGCCAGTGGACCAGGAGCTGCAGTTCACTGATCGTTTGATCGGGTCTAACTTCTCCAACTACTCCAGCTGGCACTACCGCAGCACACTCTTGCCTTTACTGCACCCAGAGTCCCCTGACCCACCCGCAAACTCGACTTGCCCTCACCCCCCACCAATTCACCACCCAACTCCCCCCACACTCACTCCCATCGCGTCTGTGAAGAGCAGCTGCTTAAAGGTACACAAACATTCATATTTGATTGCATATCCAGTATGATGTCCATATTATGTCAATTTTACATTTTTACAATGTTGTACTGTATGTGTTGTGCTGTGGTTACTGTTTACTGTTTACTCAGTTTATCTCTTTCTGCCTCTCTCCTTTAGAATATGAGCTGGTACAGAATGCCTTCTTCACCGACCCCAATGATCAGAGTGCCTGGTTCTACTACCGCTGGCTTTTGGGAAGAGGTAGGGGTGTGTGTGTGTGTGTGTGTGTGTATGTGCGCTCGTGCGTTTATTCCTGTAAAGTGTAAATACAGGGTTGTTTGTTTGTGGGGCCGTTGCCTATCAACATTTTCACTTCCTTTCCCATCTACTTTTCCTGCAGCGGAACGCGAGGAGATGATCAGCTGTGTGTACATGAGTCGTGAAGGAGAGCGAGTTGTCGTGGCCTTCTCCAGACCAGTCAATGTAAGAACCATACAACAACATAGCAACTAACACAAACCTGGGGACACATATGGGCTGCAAATGCATGCTTAGGACAGTGCTATTGTGCTATTGCTACACTGAGAGAGTGTTTTTGAGGTTGAGATGCCTGTGGTTGGAGTTGGTTGTGCCTGTGGTTCCGGTCTGTTTATGGGAACTAGACTTTGCCTAAACAACTCCATCATTCCAAGACCATGCTTTAGTGATTTGCTTCAAATTTAGCTCTTGAGTTTCTTACTATGTCTCTGTGTGTATAGCCTCTAGTGTCTACACACAGTCCTGATTCTGGAGAATGGGAAATTGCCCTAAATATTTGCATATTGGGTTTGCAGTTGAGTGCCAATATCAACAGTGTATCTTAAAATGTTTGAGAGTTTGTCCCCTTCCCATTCAGTTGCCTTAACTGAAGCTTGCATTTCTTATGCAAAACTGAATCTTCACTGTGGAAAGTTAGCCTTCATTAAAATTTTCCCTTGAACTTACTTGGACATCCCCTGCTTTGGTGACGTGAGAAACTGAAGATAGGCTTGCATTTCAAGAGGTCGCATCATTTGTTTTAATGTCCGCATTTAGCTGCACCCACACACATTTAGATCAGACCCGTGTGACAATCTCCTCAAAGTCCTCAAAATCTTTCAAAGTTGTGACATCAGAAAAAGACAGATGAAGGGAAAGTACTTTCCATTATCTTTGCCTAAAGTGTGCCTACAGTAGCCTGGCGAATGCCAAACTAAAAATCACAAGTGATATTTAGTCTGGAGACCTACCTATTGCATTTCTCGTAGCGGAAGCATCGTTTACGATTGTCCAGAGCCGTTTATTGGGCGCAACGAATGTCTATCATAGCGTCTGTACATACCTCGGAGCCAATACCAGAGCCACCACGTGGGGTAAAATGCAAACGAGGGCCGTACAAATCCCTTTTTGTTTTGCGATTGGATACCGAAAGCAGGCGAGAAAAACGGCCATGGTCACCATGCTGCTTTGCAGAGTGGAATGAAATAAACGGGCAAAGGAGCATGGGAACTCCCAGGCTATGCCTACAGTGCAATTCATTCAAATATTGAAGCTGTCTGTGAATTTTAGAGAATGTGGCCTGGAGGGTAAAAAGAAAACCAAAACTTAGTGGACAATAATGTTCTCCTGAAGACTTAAAACTGAAGAGCACTTCTCAGTGATGCATTCTTCAGTTGGTTTGGCTTGGCCACATTCCCATATCATCTGTGTAACTGGCCAGTGTTTTGTCAGTTTCCAATAACCCATGCCCCATTTTTAATCAGTTGACTGTGTCTGATGGGAGACAGATAATTTCCTTTTCACAACACAACCATGGAGAACTCCTCAAATGCCATCCATCATTATTCATAGCCTTTTGTTTAGCTTTGTGTATCGTAGCCTTAGCTCCTATGATACACAAGCTAGCAGCACTCCATGTGCCATAAACAGAGAGGGCGAGGGAAGCCTGTGTTGGTCTTGGCGTGGAGGAGAATGTTGATGCAGAGATTGACGGATGAGCACAGAACGGATCTGAAGAAACGCAAACACTCCGATGAGCACGCCTCGGGTTGTAGCAGGGCTTTCAACTGTCATCAACTTGCGCTTCGTTGCTTCACACTTATGCTAAGAAGTTGCATTATATAAATGCGTCTGACCCATCTGTTGGAGGACGCAATTACTTCCTGGCTGATCAGATTGTCTGTAATGAACTTATCAAGAATAAAAACTCCACAAACACAGGCACACTGACTCTTGTTCACAAGCTATAAATATACACCCCCGCAATCAGTGTAGGAAGTTCATTTTGAGTGTAATTATTCTCACTGGTAATTACTAAAGGGTGTTCCACTCATTAAGTGAGCTCATTATGGCCAAAGATATTGACACCTCTTCTCAATGAGCTCATCACTAGAAAAATAAAATATGGGAAGCTGTTGGTGATTTTCATCTCTTTTCTTAGAGTCTGTAGACAATCAGCTGGTTGTTTTTCTTTTTGCCTCATATTTATACTCTTTCTCCTCTATCTCTATTATAATCTCTTTGAATGTGTGACGGAGGAAGCCTCTGCACAAAACAAGTTAAAGTATGCAGAACTGGTAGGAGAAGTATGAGAATGTGGCTGTCAAGTACACACAAGACACAATAAGTGGCAATAAGTGTTGGAGCGCTTCTGTTGAATTATGTTTTTCGAGGATGGTCAAACCACAGGAGCTGTAAAAGAGTGACCTAGGGTTGATGAAAAAGCCATGTCCACTACAGCTCATGTCCACTACACAGTACATGAGATCATGCCAGGATCTCAAGTCTGGCGCACCACCACAGAATCAACTCCAAACACCACATATTAAGATTGACCTGAATCATTTCAAAGGCATCTTGTCCACAGACTAACCACGGCACTCAATTCCATCACTGGCACCAAGGAAGCCTCACAAATTGCTACCTGGTCTGTGGGAAACACTGCATGTTGTAACCTGAATTGGCTCTGATATGGAGTATATGAGGAGCTTGCCACTGGGGTTTCTGGGGTGGTGTTTTTTGGTGTGCTGTCTACATCAAGGGCTTCAGGTTTGCCTGGTTATGTTGCTAATCAGATCATGAAGTAGCAGCAAAGTACCTCAGCCACATCACCGGAAAGGAATGATCAAAGAATTGTTGTTGTCATTTGCCGCCCTTTGTTTTACCCGTATCAAGGCCTTGTGTTTTGTCTGGTTATGTTGTTGATCAGGTAGGCCCATAGCAACAGAGGAATCACTGTAGAATTTATTCATAGACGTTGGTATGTTAGCAGAGAGGACCCATCCTATTTGTTTGGGAGGGTGTGACTGGAATGCCAAATACTGTTGCTTGATGAGCCCAGTGGCTACTGTCTTACTTAAGTCTGTGGATCATGTTATTTTTTAGCCTATCTTTAGCAGTGCCTTTCTTTTGACAAAAAGGTCATACACACAAATCACAACAGCAGCAGATTACCGTTATTAACAATGCTTGGACAATGGGGTTCAAATTGGGCATTAAAATTAGACGCCTTTTAAAGTGGGAAACCAAAAAAAGTTTGAGAAATACTATTTTCACACCTTGTCTTGTTGGTGATTTTGTGTTTGTTACTTGAATGATCAAGTTATACAGTCAGGCTACTGGCTACTTTCAAGAAGGGCCACTTTGCACAGCAATCAGCACATCTGTGACCACAGTCAGCCAACGGTCTTGTCATGTTGTGTATACTGTTAAATAGGTCTGGTTGTTGATGGTTATTAAGAAAACTCCTGTATCTATCTAACTTACTGTCTTTCTCTCCCTCACCCTCTACCTCATCCATTCTCCCTCATCCTGCCCTTTTCCCTCTCCCTCCCTCTGTCTCTCTTAGGCGCAGGCGGTTGGTCTGCTGTTGGTCTTGGATGGGCAGCCACAGCAGGTTGAGTGGAGGAGTGCCCCACCCTCAATGAGACACACTCCAGTCTGGGTATCCTTTCTGATGGGTCCAAAGGACATGGGTTGACATTGTGTATAACAGATTTTGTGGTCTGGACATTATTTTGTCCACAGTTCTTGAGTTCTCTGTAATCCAGTTTGACTCTAATAAATACACACACACACACACACACACACACACACACACACACACACACACACACACACACACACACACACAATTTCTGCATCTGTCCTTGACTCTGTGGTCAGATTTGTGAGCTTCCTCCAGGCACCATCAGTGACATCAACAATGAGCACAACCTCACTGTGCACTGGACCGAGAAGCACACGCAGAGAGAGTGTGCCCTCTACACCGGTAAGTTGTGTGTGTGTGTGTGTGTGTTTTATGTGTGGGTGTGTGTTTGTGTATATTTGTGTGTATGTCAACCACCACCTCCACCCTGTGACTAAGAACACAAGTGATTCTTGTTAATTGTGCCCACTGCTTCAGACAGTCCAAAAGTTCAGAGTCCAAAAAGACAGGCCTAGTGTCATTTGATTTCTTAGCTAGTATTAAGTGCCATTGAGGCATGTCTGAATCATATACAGTGTTTTCTATAAACCTTTGCCTTTATTACACCTTTGCCTTACGTAAACGCCTTTCTTTTAGATACCTTTGTTTAGTTTAGAAGGCTGCATAGATGCATCCTTTATGTTGCCGTCATAGTCCAAAATTCTATCAGCTTGCATAGTGAGCTCTCAGTATCTCGGTAGCAGTGTAGCAACAGCGATAGTATAAACAAGAAACCACATTCATTTAGCAATCTTCCTAGACTCTCTGAAACAAAGTCCTTAGCCAAAAGTTCTCAGCCTTGACAGCTGCTTTGACAAATGACTCATTACACAGTTATAGCAAGGTGCCAGCAGGCAGCTTCCTTCCTTCCTGAACAGGCTTGTGATCAGTATGAATGCTACTGCACTGACAGTATATCTGTATATCTTTTTAGGTCGAGCTGAGAGTTGGTGCCGAGACTCTGCCACAGACCAGGAGCTTTTCAGGTAGTGTGTGTGTGTCTGTGTGTGTCTGTGTGTGTGTGTGTGTGTGTGTACTGTATGAGTGTGTCTGCTTGCTCGCACCTTATCATATCAGTTGTGAGCCATCAGTACATGTCATGCGCCACAGTATGAGGTCCTTCCCACATCTTGATTGACATAACATTATTCAAATTCTTCATACATACATACATACATACATACTGTACATTTCTAGTTACATACTGTATATGCATACTTACATTTGTATGTGTATTAACAAATGTTTTACATACCCACATATGTACAGATGGATGGATGAGTGAGTCAGTCAGTCAGTCAATCAATCAATCAATCAATCAGTGTGTGCCCCTGTCCGTCCATCTGCTGTAGTCATTCATCCTCTGTGTCCCCCTCTCTCCTCTGCCCCAGGAGTGAGCTGTCCGTGGAGAAGACCTCTGTGCTGCAGTCTGAGCTTCAGTCCTGTAATCAGCTTCTGGAACTGGAGCCAGAGAACAAATGTAAGTGTGTGTGTGTGCGTGTGTGTGTGTGCGTTTGTGTAGGAAGTGATGGTGCATTTGCCACCGTAGCAGTGTCTGAAAATGGGTTTAAAATGTATTTGTTTTCCTGTGTGTTCCTCTCTTCCTGAAGGGTGCCTGTTGACCATCATTCTCCTAATGAGGGCCCTGGATCCTCTGGGCTATGAGAAGGAGACACTGGCCCACTTCCAGAAACTAAAGGTGACACACACACACACACACACACACACACACACAGATAAACACGCACACACACACACACATACGCACATACACACACACACACACACAGATACATACACTCACACACGCACACATGCAAGTTTTTGTGTAAAAGGTGCATATCACTGCTTCATTACCAACATTTAATAACATTAATAACTTGCTTCTTACTCCATGTTGCTTTGCTGTTACCTCTACAAATGCACTATCAGGAAGTGGACTCCATGCGTAGCAACTACTACAGTGACTTGTGCAGTAAGTTCATGATCGAGAACACCATCCTCAAGATGGAGTACGCCGAGGTCCGAGTCTTCAGCATTTCTGACAAGGTATGTGTGAGCTGAGCATGTGAACGTACTGTAACTCTAAATTCTCCTCTTGTCAAGATGTCTGGAGTGCCTTGAATACTCCGATACAGTTGAAGATAAAGATGTTGATAAAGCTTTTGCGTTGTAACCTGTGACGATGGAGACGTTTGATTACATTTTTTTAGCACATACATCCAGGGTTCCCACGGGTCAGGGAATTTCTAGAATATCAGGGAATTTCAATAAAGGCTGTTCCAGACAGGGAAAATCAGGGAGTTTGACCATTTTGCTTGGAAAGCCAGGGATTATCAGGGAATTTTGTTGTTTGTAACACCACACATCCTTCTATCTTTTTTCTCAATATTTTTCAGTTTAACTGATGAATTTACACTCTGATTGGCTGATTCATACTATGTAAGTGTTAGGAAGTAGACGCAAGGAACAAGCAAAGGACAAGCTTGGCCTTTTTAAATGCTGTTTTCTGCTCGGCGCCCTATCATTTCTTTTATGGGATGTCATGGAAATTCAGCTTTTTGGTCAAGGAAAGTCATGGAAAAATCAGGGAATTTTAAGTCTGATCTGGAGCAGGAACCCTGTACATCATTTCATGTCATCCTGAGTATCTGTGTAGGTCTCTCTTTCTGCCCGTTTCCTTTGTATTATGCTAGTATGATTTACCTTCTCCCTCTCGATTTGCCTTTTGGTTTTTGGCCATGACAGAAACTCACCACCCTGTGTCACCTGGACCAGCTGCTATTGGTCACTCACATGAACCTGTGCTCCAATCAGCTCAACCGGATTCCGCCACAGTTCTCAATGCTGCAGTGCTTAGAGGTGAGAGAAAGAGAGAGATGGGTCAGGAGTCTAGTTCGTACATGGGACAAGGCAACCATGTCAGACATGAGCGCCTCCTTAATTAAAAAAATCCCCCTCTTTCTGTCTCTGTCTCTCCTCCCTTCTCATTCTCTCACTCCATCCCTCTGTGTCTCCCCTCAGGTTCTCGAGGTTGAGGATAATCTCGTCGAGAGTTTGGAGGGCCTTTCCAATCTGCCCAAGCTGGAGGAGGTGTCCCTGAAGAACAACCGTATCCTTGAGCATGTACTATAGAGCAAAGCTCTCTTTGCCACGGCCACAGTCTCAAGAATCTGAATCACAGTCATCTGCTAGATAGAATGACAGCTAATTCACACCTGATTCACAGCTGTTCACACGGTGTGTATGTAGTGCGGGCACATTTTTGGACAGTTTTTTGTTAGACCAAGCATCCTGCACACGTATCCAACTCAGCCTCTGTGCGGCAGATCCACGCAGCTCCCACACTGCCCAAAACAAGTTCCATTTCCCCACACATGCCATGCACTGCATAACGCAGTTTTCATAGACTGAGAGGTATACAGTTTTCAGTATAACACGGTATAATGCAGCTTTCATAAAAGGAGAGCTTGAGCAGCCTGTTCACACAGAAGGACGTTTGCGGTGTGTATACATCATATTGTGTGGTGTGTATATATCATATTGTGTTACAAAAGAGCACACGCGCCGTAAACAGTTACGGGCAGCAAACATCTGAGTTCGGCGTGAATCAGCCGCAAAGGTACGACTGCACAGACTCAGAAGCTGGCACAGTCCAGTTCAATCCAGTTTTAAGTACTTGTCAGTTCTGGTCTTGTTTGTTTCATTGGTTCTCTACCTGTTGAGAGGATTATTGATTTTGTTCCTTACACATATACAGCACTCTTACAGTTAAGAAGCATGTGGCAATTTTGAGCAATGCTTCCAGTGTTCCTGGGTAGTGTGCATTTGGCATCTGGTGTCTGACTTTTGGTTTTTGTCAACGTTTTTGCAGTTTTTTTTTTTTTTTTTTTTTTTTAGAGAATTATGAATTCATCAGGTCACCAAATGGTCAGGAATGATGAAATACCACATGGAGCTAGTTATGTGGTTGCATAGCAGCGTAGCTCAATAAGTGACCTCATGCACCATGGCCTTCTCAGTGTGTGTATTGATGAGCTTTTTATCCTGACCTGAGCTCTTGGTGTGAGAGAGGGCGATCCGCCCTCTAGAAGGCCTACATAGATCAGAATTTTTGTTGATTCTGTCAACCGCTGTGGGAACAGTGCTGGAAATGTTTCTCAACACACACCCACAGACACACACATGGACACATATGCACGAATATGTACACACATAACTCACACTCGTTTTGACACACTTTCCCCACAGCATTGTGATGAGCACTAAGTCATCATGAGTGTGCTTAGACTGTGCGTTTTCCTTAACCTTCTACCCTCCATCAGAAATCTCCAAAATCTCTCAGCTGAAGCCACTGGCCTCGTGCCTGAAATTGACCCGCCTCGATCTCCGTGGCAACCCAATCACCAAGGCGGACAACATCCAGGCTGAGCTTGCAGAGCTGTTGCCATCGGTTACTGACCTCATGCTCTAATCAAACCTATCACTAAACCTGATACATCTTGTGTGCGTGTGTTTGTGTGTTGTGTGTGTGTATGTGTGTGTGTGGTGGGTATATGTTTTTATGTATGTGTGAATCTGTGTTTGGTTGGTTATGAGCACGCCAGTTTGTTTCTGACGAGTGACAATTTTGTTACAGATGTCTGTTCAACCACTAATTTATTCAACTTCCTCTTCTCAAGGCACTGTAACTGTAGAAGTCTTGTCACAATCATTTGTGTGTGTGTGTGTGTGTGTGTGTGTGTGTGTGTGTGTGTGTGTGTGTGTGTGTGTGTGTGTTTGTTGCTGCTATGAATATGTTTTTGTTTACTTAACATTTTGGGAATCCAGCACACCTAACTGCATGTTCAAGTATAGTAATAAAAACAGCAATTCTGTGTGTGTGTTTGCATAGGTGCCAGTATGACTGATTTGAGTGTGCGTGCGTGCGTGCATGTATGTGTTTTGTTTGTGTATTAGGGTATGTTCTCTCCTGCTGCAGTACTAACAGTCTCTGCTTCCAGTGTAACAGTAATAGATACTAAGGCATTTAAAGGACCAGGAGCGAGATGCTCTCATGATCTGATGGTTTTCAGTAGAAGTGATATTTAAGCACAGATTGCTCAGTATTGACCCTGAGGACCCCATATAGTCAGTAGTTCCATTAGCCAAACAGTCTCTATCTGAGTCAAAAACAGAAAAAGCCTTAAGTACCCCAATTATGGTAATTGGGTTCTCCGTTATCCCATGGTAGTCACCAGTGTGTAGGCCACCATGGTTGTAAGACTCTTTGAAAGGTGCTGTTGACTAGCAAGTTTTGTGTCTCCTTGTGAGAGAAGAGAGAAAGAACTGTTTGTCTTTTAATTTGCTTTATTTTAATATAAATGGTTATTGCTTTATTGATAGATCATATGAAAAAAAAAAAATCATGTTAAATAAAACGAAAACAGCACGTGTGCTGTCACTGCCTCTAATTTGAGTCTTGTGTACTTCCGCTCACTGATTTTATTATTTTTCTATGCTATTTATACCCATTCTGTCCCTGTCACAGACCTACATCTAGGTATGTGTAATGGCAAACAAATGTATCCGCTGTATCATACAGATATTTGCTTGCGAGGCATTGCAGGAGCAAATTCCATTGTGCTCATAAAACAAGACGTAATTTAAACTACTTTCCAGATAAGGTTAGTATAGTTGAGAGAGGCATAAAAGCTTTCATACAGGCCTTTCTCTGGTAACCTTTTCCCAAAAGCATAGTTGCTAACCAGTTACTACCAGTACTAGCTACTTGGTTGGCAATGGGATATTGCATTGCAACCAGCAAAGCATAGTAAACCAACTTAGTTAGCAACCATGCTTTAGGGAAACGGACCCTTGCCTCCAAATTCTTTATGCGTGTGTGTGTGTGCGTGGGCGTGTATTTTTGTAGTTTGTCTTGGCTCAGCTCAGAAGGTTGGATAGATAGATTGCTCCTAAAAGTGGTTGTTGGTGGGTGGCCAGTAGGTGGCCTTCTTCCTCAATCAACCCCAATGCCTCAGCACAGTGACAGACTATCCTTCAGATGAGACATTATAACAGAGGTCCTGACTCATTGTGCTCATAAAACATCCCACTTTTTGCAAAGTATAGAAGTTTCTCTGGTGTCCTGGCTTAGTCCCAATCTGACTCATTCAATCTGGCCCTCAATTATCACTCACTGTAATTGGTTCAGTCCTCCATTTCCTCAATCTACACCTCAAGCTGGTATGTACTATAGCAAGCGCTCTGGTGCCTCACAGCTGGCATACATCACCCAGGTGGGTGCTACACATTGATGGTGGCTAGTGAGGTCCCTCTTTCTCTGTACTGGAAGTGCTACAGAAATGTTAGTAGTTGGCTAGTAGTAGCAGAATACATTGACAAATGTTAAACCTTTTTAAGTCTCCTGTCGAAGGAGAAAACTGTATTCTTCAATCTTTTGACCACTAGATGGCACCACAGATTTTTATTGGAGTATTAGAGAACATGTGGAAGCCTTTCTTTACTGCATATGGTGGAAGCCTGAAGAAGATCAGTCCAATCGATCCTGCAGTTAGAGGGACCACTTTTGTATTGATGATATGTGGCACACAGTTCTTTGTTTATCGTATTAGTTTATGGTTTATAGCTACTTGTAGTACTAGTGAGAACCAGCAGATGGCTTGAAAAACAAACGCCTAGATTGCCTAATTTGCACTACAATTGCACAACAATTCTTCATTATATAACAAGAACGCACACCAACCATTTTCATTCATTTCCTTGGGAAAGGATGGACAAAAAACCCAAGTGAGTATTCTAAAGCAGTGCCATGAAACCTGACATACTTGATACTTTACTGTATTACACATCGCAAGGGAAAACCAGGCATACAGGTCATTATCTTAGCGCCCGGAAGAGCAGAGGTGGACAGTCTGACTTCAATCTGGCCCCAAGTAAAGGAGTGTTCCTTGGGTGTTGGCATGTTTTGATTTGGGAAGAGCTGTTTTGTAATGAATGCATGTCATTGTCACCTGAATTCATTGAGTTTCCATTCTGTTGCAATATTTTTATAATCATTAGTTAAGCCACTTCTTCAGGTGTGTGTGTGTGCTATAAGACAAGTGGACAATTAAACAAGGTTCTAAACATGTTCAGACAGATCGGCCCAATGAGATTCCGCACTAATGGCAGCATATTCACTGTATAATTTCTTTGAAGCTAAATGGGCAGAACAAACAAATCTGACACAAGTTTATCCCCTCATCAGCAGGAATGTCCTCTACTCAACCTGATTTCTCTGAAAGGCCCATTGACCTGGTGAGGTGTGTGCACACCCAAGAGTTTAACCTGCAGTTCAGCTAGACATGTTTTGTTGACGGCTGTAGAAGCCAAGGGGGTGACTTAATCAATTTAACCGTGTGTGTGTGTGTGTGTATGTATTTGTGTTGTGTGCGTGTGAAACCTGAAGATCGCATATGTATCCCCCTAAAAAAACTTCTACAAGGAGTAAGAACAGGATATAGGCCTTTCTGAAAAACTTATTGCATGTCTCTGTTAAATAAAATGCAAACTCTGACAAAGATCAGGATGCTTAAGCATAAACCGATCCCTTTTACACTAGCCTGACCATTGCCTTTTTACACTCGATTTTCCACTCGATTCTCATCTCATTTCAGTACACCGTTGGGCCATTGGCCTCGATTGGTCAGGATGCATCCCATCCTGGCCAATCACCAAACACTGAGAATGTAGTAGGCAAGGCACAAGGCAAGGCACATTTATTTCTATAGCACATTTCATACAAAAGAATGCAACTCAAAGTGCTTTACACAAGAAGAACTGAAGAAAAATAGAACACATAATAAAAATGAAAATGAATGAAAAGAAAAGAAAAATGTATTTACAATAAACAAAATAAACAATAAACAGTATGCATTATCTAATGAGCTAGATGTAACCTTAACAAAAGGCATCACTGAATAGTTTGGTTTTAAATTGTGACTTAAAAACTCACTGAGGGAGATTCTTCTGGGTAATAATTCCACAATTGAGCTGCATAATGACTAAAGGCTGCTTTGTCAAGTTTGGTTTTAACAGTTGAAGTTTTGTTTGTGATCTAAGTGGTCTTGATGGGATGTTTAGTTGCAGGATGTCGGAAATGTATTCGGGGGCTATTCCAATACAAGCAACAACACTTTAAAGTCAATCCTGTAGCACACAGGTAGCCAATGTAAGGATTTCAGGACTGGGGTGATGTGATTCGCTTTGTTCTAGTTAAAACTCTAGCGGCTGAATTTTGAATTAACTGGAGCTGCTTAATTTTTTTTTTCCGGGAGGCCTGTAAAG
>JAODXP020000188.1:350117-375117 GCA_027497455.2 Sardinella longiceps
TCAAATTTGTGATCGGCCATGTACGCACTGCAAACAAGTGGACAGGAAATTATCAAGCGAGATGTCCTCTGTGTGTTATACTGTCCCATTAATGACCTAATGTACCTTCTGCTTTTTAGAAACACCATCAAATTTGTGATCGGCCATGTACGCACTGCAAACAAGTGGACAGGAAATTATCAAGCGAGATGTCCTCTGTGTGTTATACTGTCCCATTAATGACCTAATGTACCTTCTGCTTTCTTAGAAACACCATCAAATTTGTGATCGGCCATGTACGCACTGCAAACAAGTGGACAGGAAATTATCAAGCGAGATGTCCTCTGTGTGTTATACTGTCCCATTAATGACCTAATGTACCTTCTGCTTTTTTAGAAACACCATCAAATTTGTGATCGGCCATGTACGCACTGCAAACAAGTGGACAGGAAATTATCAAGCGAGATGTCCTCTGTGTGTTATACTGTCCCATTAATGACCTAATGTACCTTCTGCTTTCTTAGAAACACCATCAAATTTGTGATCGGCCATGTACGCACTGCAAACAAGTGGACAGGAAATTATCAAGCGAGATGTCCTCTGTGTGTTATACTGTCCCATTAATGACCTAATGTACCTTCTGCTTTTTTAGAAACACCATCAAATTTGTGATCGGCCATGTACGCACTGCAAACAAGTGGACAGGAAATTATCAAGCGAGATGTCCTCTGTGTGTTATACTGTCCCATTAATGACCTAATGTACCTTCTGCTTTTTTAGAAACACCATCAAATTTGTGATTGGACTAACCTGACTGCAACAGGATCTTGCTTTGCCTGCATATATATGTGTTCAACCTCGTCAATGTTCTTGGAATAAAGCATTTCCTTTATCATTTTGAACAAGGTTTGCCTGTGATCTTTCTCAACCCCACTCTCTTTGCTCCATAGCCACCTCCATACTGCCTGAAGCAGGTGAAAGGAGCACAGGAGCAGAGTTGCATCAGGGAACACCCGTTCAAGTGCGCCCCTCTCTGCCCTGCAGTCATCTGTCAGTGATGCATTTATTATTTTGGTATTGTTGCATAATTTGAGCAGCATACCATCACCTAGGCCTACTATAACCTTTTTGTAAGCTGTCAGTGATGTGACGTAGGCTACTATGAATCGTCTTCACAAGATCTCACGAAGTTAGTCATAAGGTTACATGAGCACTACAGACCAACATCTCATTTCGCATTTGCGAGTGTGTAAAGTCAAATAGAAAATACTACATACCTACTGTGAGTCTCGCCATCTCCGTT
Source organism: Sardinella longiceps (assembly GCA_027497455.2). Lineage (NCBI taxonomy): Eukaryota > Metazoa > Chordata > Actinopteri > Clupeiformes > Clupeidae > Sardinella > Sardinella longiceps. Next base: position 351,400 of record JAODXP020000188.1, read on the forward strand.
TGATTTTCTAAGGAGATGGAAGAAATACCATAATAATGAATGACAATGAATGACAATTAGCCAAATTGATAACATTAATGGCATGTCTGTAATGTGTTAACAAGCAGGCTAAGACAAAATAGACATTACCCTTGAGCAGCGTAATTGTGATCGTATACGTTCATCTTCTAGCGTCCTAGATCAGTTGTAATAATAGTATTTCATATAATAATAATAATAATAATAATATAGTATAATAATTATAGTAGTTAATATAATAATACTATTAAAATGTAGGCTATAACAATAGTAATCGATGAAGTCAAAACTGCTGACTCTAAAAAATTCCAAACAGCCGCGCGCGATAGTAGTGAGTGATGACCGTATGATTCTATTTGTGTTTCCATGCAAACGACCGTTGCGTCACACGGAAGTAGAGCCGAACTGGGTTGCGAAAAAAATAGACGCGGCCCGTACATAAGTCTCGCCAGCATTCGGTGTGCGTTCCAATATGTGTCTGATGTTCGACAGTAGGTTCTCCCGAGGCAGTTGAGTGTATTGTAGTGCTGGTACACCCAGGCGTTGTCGATGGCGGTACAAAGTCCGTCGCCCAATCCCAAATAGCGAGGCTATTCCTTGCCAATTAAGACCAAGATCCAAAAATAATTCTATCTGTTCTGCTGTCAAATTGTAGCGTGGACGACCAGTTCTGCTTCTGTTAGTTGGTGGTGGCATGGGAGCACTTTCTCTAGGGAGTTCGTCATCAAACTGTTGCAGAACAACAATTATGCACTGATGTAATTGATCTAGTAAGATTGTGCACTCTCTTGCCTCCAATGCGCCATGTTGCCCCAAAATATTTGTGATGTAATGGATCGTTCTAGCATGGGCTTCAAGTTCATGAAAACACCTTACAGTTGGATTTACCTGCATTCCTTCAAGACAGCGTAGAACGCGCACAAATATATCAATAACATCTTCGCGGTTTGAACTAACTAGTGATCGGTGGCATGTGATGAATATCACTATAATTAGCAGTTTCTGCATGTTGTGAAGCTTTGGTCGGACTTTAGGCTGTAGACATCCATGTACAATGAACCTGCATAGTGACTTCCGGGTGCACTGGAAAGCCTTCCTGTTGCACTGAAAATCTCTCTCTCTCTCTCTCTCTCTCTCTCTCTCTCTCTCCCTCAGCCTCTCTACCCCTCTCTCTTTCTCAGCTAGCCTACTCTACTACTCTACTCCCTCTACTCAACTCTACTCCCTCCCTCTCGGTCAGCCACTGTCCCCCCCCCCCCCCACACACACACACTCTCTATCTCTTCTCAGCCTCTCTACTCCCCCTCTCTCTCTCAGCACCCCCCCCCCTCGTCCTCCATCCCCTGTACCTGTGCTCTCGTACATTTCCACAGTGTGGAGACAATTAAAGGAGGCGAGTGACTGTATTCCAGTGTGTTTTGGCACCCATAAATGCATATGTGAAAGTCCTTTTTCAGTATGGAGAGACAGTTTCAGTAGGGATGGGAGAGAATTCCAATGTCTTTTGGCCTACACGGCCTCTCATACACCTGTCCCTCTATGTCCACCGTAATGACTGCTGTTGTTCCCACTTCCGTGGCCTACGAGACCCCTGCTGCTGCGTCCCGAATCGATCCGCAAGAACAAATTCATCCCAACCCGCTTGTTCTGCAGGAGGCTCTGAGGAGAGAGAGAGAGAGAGAGAGAGAGAGAGAGAGAGAGAGAGAGAGAGAGAGAGAGAGAGAGAGAAGACTTTTTCATGCCTGTAAGATAACAACACTTGGGAAACGCGTGGTTCCAACCCCACCCTAAAGCAATGGTTCGGTGTCATTCAAGCAAAGGCCTGTTGCACAAGCCTACTGACTGCACTAGCTAGCAATCAAGCGAACAAGCAATTTACATTGAGTTAGTGGTACCTCAAATCTTATTTTAAATTTAGAATGTTTGTTCATAATACTGTAAATTGTTCATGTAAACTGTGTGTTCGCTTGTTAGCTATCTAGTGCAGTCAGCAGACCAAATGGATCACAAAGGACCAAAATGAGGCCCAATTTACAACTACTCTCCATAAACTCTAGCCCTAGCAAAGCCAGATTGTTTTTCTGATTTGAAAACACACTTGGAAGGCTGTGATGATTGGAAATGCAAATGGAAGGAACTGAAATGGATTGATAGGCTAAACACGACACAATAACGAGGGAGGAGGAGGGAGGAAGAGGATGACAGAAGCATGAACGAGGACAACACTAATTAGGAGAGAGATGAGCCGCCATATTTGATGTTTAAATACGCCCATGGACAGGAAGTCGTGTGTAATCTGCTTTCCGTTGCCATTACCAGGACCGCCTAGATAAGCCTCATTAGCCGGGACATGAACAGGTGTGTGTGTGTGTGTGTGTGTGTGTGTGTGTGTGTGTGTGTGTATTTGATGCGCAGGTGATGATGAGAGGCACCGTATGGTCTCCTGAGCTGTATCTGCTCGTTCTAATGACTGAAGACACACACACACACACACACACATACTCTCTCTCTCACTCACTCACACACACACACACCCACACACACAGACACACATACACTGGGCTGATGAATAATGGCCTTTGAAATAGGACAAGGGCCGTACTGATGATGGATCTCTTGTTAAGTTTTAATTAGAGGAGACTACATGTGCTTGCTGTCTGATGATGATGTTCTAAAGGGGGCAGAGAGAGTTTGTGTGTGTGTGTGTGTGTGTGTGTGTGTGTGTGTGTGTGTGTGTGTGTGAGAGAGAGAGAGAGAGAGAGAGAGAGAGAGAGAGAGACTACATGTGCTTGCTGTCTGATGATGATGTTCTAAAGGGGGCAGAGAGAGTATGTGAGTGAGTGTGTGAATGAGAGAGAGAGAGAGAGAGAGAGAGAGAGAGAGAGAGAGAGAGAGAGAGACTACATGTGCTTGCTGTCTGATGATGATGATGTTCTAAAGGGGGCAGGACAACGTATGACGGGCCCGTCGTTAAGGGCCACTGCTCTGGACATCTCCATGGAGATATTAATATGGGATGTATGTTACATGAGTCCAGCTAGAGTGGGGAAAAAGGATCACTGGATGAAGCTAACCTTTGATCTAGCGGTGGAAACACATCTATGAATATCAGAGCCCTTGGCATATAGGGCATAGGCCTGCAGTACTATAAATATCTCTAGTCAGCGTCAAAGATAGCCACGGAAATCGTCATGAGCCAGACCATACTGTACATGTCAATGAGGCACTGTATACAGTAGATCACTGTTGCTGCATCTATTACAATCATTGTTTCAAAATATATTACACTAAAAGTAATGTTGTGTTTGATTCAAAATCAAATTGTGTTTGTATGTGTGTGCAGAAGTGGACTGGCAATATGGCACACAGGGCAAATGCCCGGTGGGCCGACACACTATTTGGGCCGACGGCCCTGACACTCTCACTGTTACTGTAATCATAGGCTTATTTTCTAATGGCCTGTGTGTGTGTGTGTGTGTGTGTGTGTGTGTGTGTGTGTGTGTACATATGACGAACATTTTGATACATGTGAGCATGTGAGGACATCGTTAGAAGTGTCTGTGAATATGGTGTGTGTGTGTGTGTGTGTGTCTGTCCAGACATTGATACACCCAATCTCAATCACACTGCAGTTCTTCTAATTCTTTCCATCATCAAGTGTGTCTAGTCCACACCTGTCTGTCTAGTGTGTGTGTGTGTGTGTGTGTGTGTGTGTGTGTGTGTGTCGGGTTCCCACTGCCTCTCGTCTCTCTCTATTGCTCTCTCTCTCTCTCTATCTCTCTCTCGTTGGATCTGAGGACTATCACACTGCTCCATTCAAGGCTTTGATGTTCCTCTCTCAGTAGACAGATCGAAATCCACCCCCCTACCCTACCCCCCCCCCACCCCATCCCACCCCACCCCAGCCCAGCCCAACGCTGGTGTGCTTTCGCCCGGCTGCCGAGACTACTGCTGCATAATTCAGTACTGGGACGAGTTTAAACACCTGCTTTCTGCCCGCTTGGCCATTTTAATGCATTTTTAAAATCCTGAGGAGGTGGAAAAGAGAGGATTATATTATTGTTCGATTCAGAGCCTGGCACAAACGGGAATGAATGAATGAATGAATGCCTTTCCAGCGCCTCAGTGATGCTATTAAAATGCCTCTTGTGTCTTGAGTTCAAAGACTTTCTTTTCTGCTGCTGCTTGGCCTTTCTGCTGGGGTTCATTTTTCAGAAACGAAACAAGCGGAAAGTCCTTTTCTTGGGTGGTGGTGGTGGTGGTGGTGGTGGTGGGGGGGGGGGGGGTGTATAAAGTATTTCTGTAGTATGTAGATGTAGTATTACTGTGGTCTGCCCCAGTGGGTCTTCATGATCGTGCATTTTGACTGCCTGATGCTGCAACAAGTCTAAATGCAAAATGCTGTGGCTTGCAGACGCATGCGGACGCAGACGCACACGCTTACACTTCGTCTAACAGCAAGTAAATCGTAAATCCCGGCCCTTAAAGGAATGTACCGGAGTGAATTCAAGCATAGCCCTGTTGAAAGAGCTTGCTAAATGCGCTAGTTAGCGAGTGGAACAAAATAATTTGGTACAGCACAGACCAAACGCAGAAGCGAACAGGCACTTTACATTGAATCAATGGGACCTGACTGTTGGAAACCGAAAGTAAGATCTGAGGTTACATTGACTCAATGTAAAGTGTTTCGCGTTCGAGTTAGGTCTATGCTGTTCGAAATCCTTTCATTTCATGCTTAATATATTGCTGTGGGAAGGCTTGTGCAGCAGGGCTATGCTTGAATTCCCTCCGGTGCATTCCTTTAAGGTGGCTAGAGACCAAAGATCCGCAAAAAGATGGGCTGCAACGTTCTAAAAACCTGCGACGTTCTAAAACTCTGAAACTGCAAGTTAATGCAACTGCTTGCAACTATTGATTCAAACCGCCACAACTTCCACAACAACCGTTTCATCTTGTCATGGATCTTCAGTCTAAATTGAGCTTTAGAAGATGAGGGTCTTGAGCGACAATGGCTGGTCAGAGGGATATTTGGAACTTGAGTTGACACTTTATATTCAGGTCCTGTAGTTCAACAGTCTTCTTTGGTCTTCTTTAATCTTCTGCCTTGTGTCATAAATCAAACATGGACGCGTTGCATCATTGACAGGAATTACCAAGAGGCCTTCAGCACGCTCGGAAAAGGTCATTATCAGTATAAACATTGGTATTTCTAGCCCTTCGTTGGTGTATTTACTTCCTGCTGAAAGTCAATCATTATGCAACGTGACATTCAAAAATCTCGCTCTCTCTCTGTCTATCTCACACGGAAAAAAAAGTTGTTCAAATTAATTTGCGAGTCGGGAGACGGCTCTGAAAGGGCAAACGAGATGTGTCTCACTCCGGAGTTAAGAGTTGTTTTGCAGACTCAAGTGTGCGTACTTCCTTAATTCGAGTGTGTTTTGGACGGACAAAGTGTTCCATATCTCTTTGGTATGACTCACATCTCTGGGCATGTACGCTGAGAACACTATAAAAAGGAAGAGAGAGAAAATAAAAGTGTAAACTGGTCATGCGTGAGGATTTTATTCTGGCTAAACATGCTCCGGATTTAGACAAAGCCAAAAGGAAATACACACGATTGATGATTGATGATGTTCATTATCATCATCCCTGGTAGATTGAAGGATAGAGGCTGTTGTAATTCTTATAATTGTTATCTAATTGTTATAATTGTTATCTAATTGTTATAATTATTATCTAATTGTGATAATGACATAACTCTCTCCATCTGTGTATATTTACATAACTTGAAAAGTACAGAGCTGATGTTCATGCCATGATTTCTCCTGAAAGTATATTTTTGGGGGTTATGTTGTCTTTAGTCTGATAGGAGAGTAGAGCTATGACAGGATATGACATCATCAGGCTGTGAAGGGGTGAGGACATAAGCTTTTTGCTCTTTGTTATATGGAAATATAATGAGATAAAATGCAACAATAAACTCGACTTGGACTAATAAGTTCACTGTCCATGGAATTCCTTAAGGGCAATTCAGACTGAAGATCCGCGACGAGACGAAACGGTTTTAGAACGGAGTTGCGGCAGTTGCAAGCCGTCGCAAAATATTTAACATGTCAAATCGCGGTTTCAGAGTTTTAGAACGTCCAGGTTTATAGAACGTCGCAGCCCGTCCCGTCGCGGATCTTTGGTCTGGAGCTACCTTTAAGTGTTGCGTGACAGAGGGTGAGCGGGTGTTCAGCTGGGCCTGAGTCCTCTTGTTATTATTTTGGTTGTTTGTTTTTGCTAGCTTGTTTCCTCTCTCTCTCCCCTTCGTCTTGGCGCATATCATGTAACTTGTGTATACAGTTTACAGCCTACTAACACAAACACAGTACTGTAGAAAGATATGCCAATGAATGCTGATTAATCTTCAGAATTTGAAAGAGAGATACAGACAGAAAAAGAGAGAGAGAGAGGAGAGAGAGGGAGGAATAGAGAGGAGGTAGAAAACGAGAGCAAGGGGAACATAGTGCCTTGTGGTTGTTTTGCTCTATTTTCTCCACCATTTATGAGTTAGTGTGTGTGTGTGTGTGTGAGAGAGAGAGAGAGTGAGAGAGAGAGACCGCCTTACATTGCAAATGGATGAAACTCTCCAGCTTGCTGGAGCCCACGGCGAGCTGCATAAACTGATCAGAGAGTAGATTAGATTTCCCTTTTCAGCAGCACACAATCGCATTCATTTCTCCAGCCTCGTTCAACTCCAATCCACACACACACACATCTCATGAACACACACACACACACACACACACAACCTCATATACACACGCGCACACACTCCTCATATACACACACAGAGACACCTGCAATACACACACACACACACACACACACACCGATGCACACACGAACACCGAAACACAAATACCTATTCAAATAACTCCAGATGGGAGCTATGGTACAGTTGTACGGTTGCATTTCCAAGTGTGCGTGAGTGGGGTTGTGGTTATTTGATCTCATCCGGCAAGTTACCCACCAATGTGTGTGTGTGTGTGTGTGTGTGTGTGTGTGTGTGTGTTGGTGATGCTTTGAAAAGGGCATATGCCTGCACTACTCTCCCCTTTTTCCTCCCTCTCTCTCTCTATCTCTCTCTCTCTCTCTCTTTCTCTCTCTCTCTTTCCCTCCTTCTTTCTGTCTCTTTCCTCCTCCTGTTTCCTTATCACCCTCCCAGCAGCACAGACACCCAAGGCCTCTCTTTCCCCAACCAACCCTTTGCTCTTGCACAGTATTGTTGTTATTGGTGGTTGTTGTTGTTGTTGTTGTTGTTGTCGTCGTCACTACTGCCTCTGCTAGGAAAGCAGAGATTGTCCTCCACCTAACTCCACTCCCCACCCAGACCCCCGGTTAATAAATGACCCTCTAGTTATCTAAGCATGCAGAGGGGACTATTTTCTTTTATAAATTCTCTCGTTTTTCTTCCTAAAGGCAGCACTCGAGGGGCCAGTTTGGTGCTGGAAGTAGTTCTCAGCTAATGGTTTCAAAGAGCAATCCCATTGGCTGTCTGAGAGAGCAATAGTGTTCTGCATTCCGTCTTTGCCATTCTAAATAATCACTGTGTCTCACTGGTCACTAGAATGTTTATTGTACCACTGGGAACAACCTAATAACGATATAAATGAACGAGTTTAAAAAGAAAGTGAGAAAATACTTAAATGAATTTGTTCCAAGAAGTACAAAGACTGTATCTCCATTTCCAGAGCCCACTACTGGATTATGATTATGGATTTGGGGTGGGTCTTGCAGACTGGGTCAGCAAAAGAAACAAAAAACAATACCGTACATTCATTTTATTTCTAAACTACTTCTGCAACATTAAAACAACCAGCTCATGCGGGCGCCGTGTCTCAGTGGCTAGAGCCTCAGACCATCAGTCCAGGGACCCACTTGTTTCCTGTCATCTCTTCACTATCCTATCTGATTAAAGGCAAAAAAGCCCAAAAAATATCTTAAAAAAAAAACAACCAGCTCATTTTCCGACACCAATTTGCGCCGTAACGCTAATTACAAAGTACCGTTTTTTATGTATCTTCAATGGCAAGTGTTTAAGCGTGAACCAAAACATAGCGGGCCAAACAAAGGGAACGCCCGCCCACTTCCCAAACTCAATATTGTATACAGCAGTGTGTGTGTGTGTGTGTGTGTGTGTGTGTGTATGTGTGTGTGAGAGAGTGAGAAAGAGAAAGAGAGAGAAATGGATATGGAGAAAGAGAGATGGACAAAGAGAGAGAGAGAAAGATAGGGCCCTCTCTCCATCTCTCCACCCTCTCTCCCTATCCTGGTCTCTCATCTCTCTCATTCTCCATCTCTCTATCCATTCCTCTGTCTCTGTATCCCTCTCTCTTCCTCTGTCTCTCTCTCTCCCTCCATCTCTCTCTCTATCCATCTTTAATACTATCTGGTCTAGCAAAACACACCTAGACTAGCAAAACACGCAAAGGAAGCAGCCAAGAGTTCATGTCCTCATGCATTTAATAAAGATCTGAAACAGCAGCTGCCACACACCTGTGGTGTGAATGTGTGTGTGTTTGTGTCAGCATGTGTGTGTCTCAGTGTGTGTGTTTATATCTGTGTGTGTGTGTGTATATATATGTGTGTGCGAGTGGTGTGAATGTGTGTGTGTATGTGTGTGTGTGTGTGTGTGTATGTGTCAGTGTGTGTGAATGTGTGTGTGTGTATGTGTGTGATTCCCTTGACAGGTGACACACCTTTCAGCTAACACCTGAGCAGGCGTGCATAATTAATTAGTCCCCCCTGCATGATCACATTGCAGCAGCGGTATGGAGATGAGAGACTGGGTTCAGGTCTGGTCCTCAGTGACAGCATGTCTGCCAGATGACGTGTGAACCAGTGTGAGTGTCAGTGGTGTCGGCCCAAAGCATGCCTCTCCAACGACCCCCTAATAAAGGAGAAGCTCTACATAGAAATCCACTTCTTCCTTTAATAACTGTTAATTGAATTGAATTTAATACTTTAAAGGAGAGTACCGAAGTGAATTCAAGCATAGCCCTTCTGAAAGAGCTTGCTAAATGTGCTAGTTAGCGAGTGGAACTAAATAATTTGGTACAGCATAGACCGAACGCGAACGCAGAAGCAAACAGGCACTTTACACTGAATCAATGGGACCTGACCATTGGAAACCGAAAGTAAGATCTGAGGTTAATTTGACTCAATGTGAAGTGTATCGCATTGGTGTTAAGGTCTATGCTGTTCGAAATTCTTTCATTTCATGCGAAATATATTCCTGTTAGAAAGCTCGTGCAGCAGGGCTATGCTTAAACTTACTCCGGACTTATACTTTAAAATATGTTAAATTATGATCAGAGCACGGTCTCCTCTCAGGAATACGGCTAGTTAACCTATTGGCTACGAACAGGCTTTACGTTGGATTGAACCGGCATAACATAGCCTGAGTTGAATACAGTAGCTATTAACTGTTAAAGGAGAAGTTTGATGTGATAAGGACCCAAGGTAGTTGGAACATTTGCCGGGAGCAGAATTCTGATACGTTCTTGCTGGCCGGAGAAAACCACTTGCTACTGTAGTTGCAGGCTTTCAGGGGCACCCAGCTAGGTGTTAGTGGCCAAATCACTGTTTTAAACCATACCACACTTTTATAGTTTATAGTATAATGACAGTTCCAACATGTAAAACTATCCATTGAAAACTTAGGAACTGTACAGATAGCAACTCACCCCCTAGCTGGGTGTCCAGTCTTCTGAAGCAACTCTCTTATGAACTGATATCAGATGGATATGGATGGATGGATGGATGGATCAGATGGATGCCGGCTTGCAGCATAACCAATCATCTGACTTGAGTGAGGTTACTGAAAGGGTTCCACGTTAAAACAAATAAAACTAGACAAAGCACTCGGAGAGCACAGACCTCCGCCAAGGCAATGTGGTCACAGACACAATGTAAATGCCAGATGCTGTTTCGCTCTGGATCACTGATAACCACCAAAACTGAATAAGTTGTGACTTATCCCATTCATCCAAATCCATGCAGTACTTTGAAGTACTATTTTTCCTTGCTCTATAAGCAACTCTATTCCCAGTGAGAATTCAGGTTAAATGATGTGTGGTGTAACAGACTTTTAAATATTGCATTCAATTTCAGGAAGGGAACAAATAAATGCACAGTGCACACAGCACATTGCCTTTTATGAGCCCTATTGAATTTAACACAAATGTCTTCCCTTTTACAATCAAAACATCAAAACATCCCACCTCTGCCCAACTTTATTTTTTTTCCTCCTTTCATAACACTGCAAAGACCTTCAGGCCACACACACACACAAAGAGAGAGAGAGAGAGAGAGAGAGAGAGAGAGAGAGAGAGAGAGAGAGACGCACACACACACACGCACACAGACACACACACTCTCTCTCTCTCTCTCTCTCTCACACACAGACACACACACACACACACACACAAAACCAAACAGATTAAAGACAGCCATCGGATGCTCCATCATCTAAGGGCTGAAGACAGCAGCTTCAAAGGCCAAGACTGTGCATCAGCTGTATTGATGGGCTGCCATAAAAAGGGCTGACTTAATTGCCTATCCCATAATAATGCCGCTGCATTTTCTGCCCAACCTCCTGTTAGAGGCATTTTGTAAGGGAGAAAAACAAACAAACAAACAAACAAACACAAAGATCCAAAAATGACATATCATAACAACTAACTAAAACCGAAAAACAACTAACAAAAAAACTGCATTGAAATCATGTCAAATATTTCCTAACTAATTCTGGGTTTGGTTTAGAATTACACTAGCCTGGCGTTGCCTGCCTACGTACTTCCGCTAAAAAGTCTTAAGCTACATACTCCGTCTGGCTTTGATTCCATTGGGCTCGTTTTCTGCGAACAGAAATTGATAAGGCCAATCAGCGAGCAGAAGGGGGGAGATTGACAGCATGGGCGGGAGTTGCGAGAGACGACGTCAAGACTCTGCGCTGTGTAGTCATTTGGAGAAGAAGAAACATGGCGGAAGTCAACGAAGCGATTGAAACCATGCTGTTTAAGATTCCAGACATTATTAAGGAATTGAAGATAGAACAAAGAGAGTTCTTAACTAATTTTATATCGGGCAAAGATGTCGTTGCGCTTCTTCCTAGAAAAAAAGTTATATTTTTCAATTGGCTACGTTGCAAAGGAGGCGACTAGGCTAACGTTACAAGGCAGAGAAGCTAACCCGTTGTTGTGGTGTTGGTGATTTCCCCTATTCTGGCCTTGATGGAGGAACAAGTGAAGCAAGCGGAAAGGTTAGGAGTCAGTGCTGGGGAGCTAGGTGTTCTCGACGATCGTAAAAATGTGGACGGACGCTTCATCTTGGTTTTTGGTCTCAAGTCTTGGCTGCAGAACACGAATGACGATGGATGCTAACCTCGACTGTACCCAGACAGCAGGGTGAGTTGACTCTTTATGTCTCAGTTGCACTAGACTTTATTGTAGAACTATGGCTTTTTAAACTGTAAGATGTATATTGTGGAAATTAACTGTGTGTCAAGAGTCAACAAAATGTATGTTCACAATGCCTGTTCTGTTCCCTGCCATTATGTTACTGATATTACTGTCCACTGCTAGCAATATATCGTTTGTCAAAGTCAAAGCGAACTTTATTGTCAATCAAACTCTGCAACAGTAACATTAACGTTACATTGCAAGCAGACTGAAATTGCCTTTCTCCAAACTCCAAATAAGCAACAAGGTTAAAAGTTTGACATGTAACTAAGTGATGTAACTGTATTTAACACAACTCACTAGGACAAAGTGAAATTGATATCAAGCATTATAAGACATAACATTAACAGTAGACTGCAATAGATATCATTAACATAATAACAGGCAACATACCATAGACACTGAGCTTACATTACATTTCTAGACTGTCAGCGTTTCAGAAAGTACTTGAGGTTTTGCTGGAGTGCAATAGTGTCAACAAGGTTCAATGAGGCAAAAGTGCATGGTGCAAAGTAGCAGCATGGAGATGAAAGGGTGTAAACATTTTTGCATGGGAATGTGCATAGAGTAGTTGGTCTTTGGTTATGTGTGTGTGTGTGTGTGTGGGGGGGGGGGTCTCTTTGTCGTGCATCATAGTCTTAAATATAGTTAAATCTTGGTTTTATGTCTAACTTTTAACTTTGTTATTGCACGTTTGGAGAAACGCAATTTCAGTGTTCTTGCAATCTGCTGTTGCAGAGTTTGGTTGACAATAAAGTGTGCTTTGACTTTGATAGCTTAATGTTTTTGAGTGATTACCTGCAACCACTGCATTGTTTTAAGTGATGTTATTGTGGCATGTTAAACAAAACATTTTTAGGCCAGGAGCACTTGTTAACTTTTATATTATTTTACATTCACAGGAACACCACTTTTGGTCCTGACGGCTCCTGCTGACATCAATTCAGTTGAATTCTCCATATGGACAACACTATCCAACAAGGGTAGCATTCGTCTGGGACTGTGCATGGTGTCACTACCCAGCTATGAACTTGGTTTTGACTGGCTTGTGCAACAGTTGTAGGAGAAGGGCTGTTCAATTCAACAAGGGCTGTTCAATTAAGGTGGAGAAAGAGGTAAAGGAAGTGATTGCCGATTCCAAACAAACGTGTTACCAGAAACTCTTTACTCTCACTTTGAAGATCAACCCAGCCACATACAACCTGGTCATCTCTGTCTGCTCTTGCTCATCCCATCCCACCCCACTCATGCTCAGAACCCACCCCAGATTACAAACTGATTCAAGACAAAACAGTTAATCACAGATGTTGGAATGTGTTTACAGAGGACAGGACATTGACTGCTGATTTGCTAAATGGTTACAGGGCTAGTCTTGTCAGTCCATCTACCCCACTCTTCACCTCACAAGAAGCAGACTCTGTGTTGGACCATTGTCAATACATCTTTAATCTGTCGTACATCATTGCCAACATTCCTGTTTTCAGCTTAAACCATGCCAAGGAGATATTACTTATCATTTGTGATGTGTTTGGTGATGAGGAATTTACTCGAGAGTCTGACTCAGGTGGGGATTTCACTGAGCCACACCTGTATTACAGTGATACTTAGACGCAACATATGTGGAGGAGAAGGAGGATGAGGATGAATTTAGGAGCCATGTCAGTAGCTCTGAGTCTGTGCAGTGAATTGATTGTTGTGAAAGCAGTATTTACTCCTGTGTGCACCCATGCAGAGAGGGGCACATTTATTTACTTGCACATGTGATGTACTGTACATAAGATTTTCTAATTCATTTTTTGCCTATTGTCAAAACTCACTTGTAAATAATAAACTATAATATTTGCCAAAGCATGTTTGTTTGTTGTGACAGATCTCAATGAACCAATAATGAAATAAATGATGAAGCACAGTAAAAGTTATTTGTTAGGAGTCTACTGTTGACTACTGTGTGGTGATAGCCATATTAAATATCACCGGAGAGGTACATTTCTCTCTGATAGAGCAAGTTGTGCACAGAAGTAATGAAATACTCACAATGTATTATCTTCCCATTTATTTTATAGGAAAAAGTTATTTTAATATTTAGCCTACACTATACAGTAGCAATTCACTGTAGGTTACTTACTGGGGCAGATGTCACTGTCAATGTATATTATAGCCTATAGTGTTTTTCTGTGTACAATTCGCTATTACAGAAATGTACTTTACAGTGATAGAATTTACTTGACACTTTCATTATTTTCTTTCTAAAGCCACATCCTGGGCCTCCTTGGGCATTGGCAAATGTTATTTGTGATAATACAGTGTTCCATCCATTCTTTTAACTTTGCACGTATCCACTGACATAGTCCCTCGTTTAAGACGTCGGTGTTTCTGATAACTCGAATCAATGTGTAAACATTGTTTGCAACGTTGGCTGCGTGACGGCTCCCACTAGGCTTCTTTACCCCCAATTCCCTGTCGACTATGTCCATAAGGGACTTTTGAACGCCTCTCGCAAAGCCAGCATCGCTCGTTCACCGGTACATCCATGTTCGCTCTATCTGTGCCAGTGAGAGATGGCTGTTGTTTACAGCGGACGCAGTTTCCGGTGAGTGATAGCGTGGCTTGCTTCACGATCGAGCTGGCGCACAGCACACGTCATGGCCAAACGTTAGCGATTGGTTGAAATCAGATCCAATCCTTTCAAACTTCTACGGAGTCCATGCCTCCAGCTTGTAATCGTTCGTCAATAGATGATTTCGACTTCACGTAACAATCAGGCAACGGCCGGACACGCCCACTTTCAGGGGTAAACTTGACTGGAGTGATAACGTTATTCTCAATGCAAAAAGGACTGTACTTCAGCAGAGTCATGGCTTTATAAGTTTGGATGTGTCAGTTTACAAGAATAAAACCCACAAGATCGTTTTATGTAAGTGTTTTCTTTATGTTAGAGGATTACAAACTACACGTTATTGTTTAAATGTCGCATATTTTTCCGTTAACCAAAGGAAGCACAGAACTTCTTCACAGCTTAGAGCTGTTGTCTATGGACGTTAGCGGCTATATAGCAAGCTAACCGTCAAAACGGCACTTCTGTAGGCTTCTGAACACATCTAAATGTATTAATATGGCAACATTCATACTCTAGCATGTTCATACGATCTTGCTGTCAACAAGTAAGACCAACCAGTAAGCTGTGTTACTCTAATATAATCAATTTGCCCATTAGCAAGCTAACCGGAGCTAACACTAACGTTAGCAAATACGGGAGTTAGCCAGCAACATCAGGACACTGCAGACGAATTTGACTGTGAATAAATATATTCTGACCACTAATCATTTGGGTCAAAGTATGTCTTAAAAACCGCTATATTCATCATATTGTTTGATGGCCTGAGAAATTATAAGAGGGTGTTAAGTGTACTTGCTACTCCTCATCTCCATTCATTTGAATGGTCTTCCGATCTTTCGTTTACCCCCCAAACGGGACGTCACACATGTCATAATGGCAAAGTTCCCGGATGTTTGAAATCATCTATGGCAGACCCTTGTGCGAAGCTAAAGCGTAGATCAAGGGGATGGCAAATTTGCCAGGCTAGAATTACACTAACCAGCATATAGATCAAATATCAATGTTCTTAACAGAAAAGTAGCTCCTACTATACAATTAAAAGTAGTTCCCATATCTAATGTGAACATAACAACTAGTATCTTATGGCCACACCCACACCAGAATCATGTGTCTGCATGACCTCATTCTAAATAAATAAATAAATAAATAAATAAATGAAGTTCCCCCTCTTGCTCTTTTGTCTTCTCCTTAAAGATAATTCTCTGCTCCAGGCATGGACTGGCCATAGGGCATACAGGGCAATGCCCGGTGGGCCGATGGTCATTTTTGCTGTCATAATTTGGTCATAATTTTCTTGAAGTATGCTGAGCTAGTCCAATTAAATCTCTAATGATAATGCAATGTTTCCAACTTTCAGTGTTATTTTAGCTTGCTATGAAGTTATTGTTGAATAAAATCATGGTGGGCCGCCACAGCCAAAAATGCCCCAGTCCGGCCCTGCTCTGCTCTTGTGTGTCTTTTCAAAGTGTCTTTGGTGTGATGTGTAGCCCTGTGATTTTCCTCTGTTTCCTCAGTCTGCAGTGAAGGACTCTCATTATCATCACTATCTTACTATCTTTTCTCCCATTCAACTGACTTCAGGGACGAGCTGAAGGGCTCCATCAATGACCACTATTGTCTCTCATCCTAAACTCTCTCTCCACATGACACTCATGTTAGTTAAGTGAGTGTGTGTGTGAGAGAGAGAGAGAGAGAGAGAGAGAGAGAGAGAGAGAGAGAGAGAGAGAGGATGGGTGAGGAAGTGATGAAGAGAGATTGTGTGTGTGTGTGTGTGTGTGTGTGTGTGTGTGTGTGTGTGCGTGCGTGTGTGTGTGTGTGTGTGAAGGAGGAGTGAGGAGCCGAGAGTAGGATACTGATGGGTCTACTGGGAGCTATCAGTGGCGGTTCTCTTTTCATCACTTTTTCCCTCTCTTTCACACAGAGAACAGAAAGTGAGTGAGAGGAAGATTTAAGAACTCATCAAGGCCCTGCAGAGGGCTGTTATAACCCCCCCCCCACCCCCCCCTCTCTCTCTCTCACACACACACACACACTCCATCCCATCCCAAGACCATTCCTTGGGGAAGAATGAGGGGAAGTACTTTAAAGTCTAATCAAGGCCCTTCAGAGAGAGCAGCCTTCACTATAGGTGCAGTTTAACCTCTATAGCCCTCTAAGTCTAGCCACGTGCCCAAACCACTCAGCATCCCAGACTCCATGGGTGCATTCAAATCCCCC
The DNA here is from genome assembly GCA_027497455.2 of Sardinella longiceps. Classification (NCBI taxonomy): domain Eukaryota; kingdom Metazoa; phylum Chordata; class Actinopteri; order Clupeiformes; family Clupeidae; genus Sardinella; species Sardinella longiceps. The sequence goes on from JAODXP020000188.1 coordinate 367,759, forward strand.
CCATCATTCCTAAGCCCTACGCCCTACTACCTAGCCCCTAAGCCTTGAAGCCTGTGCCCTTAAAGATTGGTAGAGACGGCATGGGCGCATTCCAATTCCCCCCCTATTTCCTAAGCCCTACTCCCTATGCCCTAAGCCTTGAAGCCTGTGCCCTTAAAGATTGGATGAGACGGCATGGGTGCATTCCAATTCCCCCCTCATTCCTAAGCCCTATGCCCTAACAATTACTCCTTGAAGCCTGTGCCCTTAATGACTGGACAAGACTCCATGGGTGCATACCAATCCCCCCCCCCCCCATTCCCCCTCATGTTAAAGCCTAACCCCTAAGCTTTGAAGCCTGTGTCCTGAAAGATTGAACATGAAACTACTTCATGCTTGGCTGATTTGTGCTTGTTAAGTCATGGATCACTGTTACAATCAGGACTACTCCCGTTTAACTGTAATTCAGTTTGTGCCAAATTCCAGAAATTACAGTCAAGATAGAGCAACATAATCTGTTACTTTAGGAGCAAATGTGAGTAGAGAGGAGAAAGTGAGTGAGAGGAAGATTTAAGAACTCATCAAGGGCCTGCAGGGAGCTGTTATATCCCCCTTCCACCCATCCTCACACACACACACACACACACACACACACACACACACACACACACACACACTCCATCCCATTTTCCAGGACCATTCCTTGGGGAAGAATGAGGGGAAGTACTTTTAAAAGTCTGATTAAGGCCCTTCAGAGAGTGCAGCCATCACCAACCTAGCTTAGCCGCCATGTGCCAAAACCACTCAGCAGCCGAAAGGAAAGCAAAATAAAAGACCCAGGAATCTCAATAGCCTCTATTACGTTTTCTCCAGGAGGATAAGAAAAGACACATCGACACGTCTCTATTAATGTGTGGGAATAACCTCATAGTTTCACAGGTTGTGGGAGGGAGTGGACATACACATCGTGGGAATGGTTTGCGTTGGACACGTTCCGTTCACGGGCAGTAATGGTCAGAAATTCGGCACAAGCGGGATGAAGAAAACAGTTTGACGCAGTTCTGTAGTTCAAAGCTGGTGGAGCGTTAGGGAGGGCATTGAGATCATCTAGCCCAGCAGGTCTCTCAGCATTCAGACGCAGGATTTCAGAGCCATATTTTAGTCCACTCCAGCCTGTCAGACTGAGGTGAGGCTTTTGTTTGCAGAGAAGAGAGGAGAGGTCGCTCCTTCTCTCTCTCTTTCCCTCTCTTTCTGTTTTTTTCTCTCTCCCTCTCTCTTTCTCTCATTCTCTCTTTCTCTCCCTCTCTCTCCTGCACCCTCTCTCTCTCTCTCTCTCTCTCTTCCTCTCTCTCTCTGTCTCTAAGTGTCTGCGGTGCGGTGGTTGCCCGTAGAGGCTGGTCTAATGAGGTATTGATGGAGATGTCTTCTCTTCTCTGCGGCTCATTTGTATTAGCGAGGCGAGTCGGCACAGGTGAGGGCTAACGATGCCTGGGGCCACACAAATGAGCCCGGGGCTTTGGTGAGTCTCAGCGCTGATTGCCAAAGTGGTCACTTTTAACAGACACTGCACAAAAAAAATAGTGTGTGTGTGTGCGTGTGAGAGAGAGAGAGAGAGAGAATCATTGGTCTCATTAACCAACCATTCTTACATAGAAATATCCCACTTCAGTGGATTCTAGCATTCAGCAATGTTCTTATCTGTCAATACCTTGTTATATGGTAGCCTCCTTTTAGAATTTTTTTACTAAAGAAAATTGATGAATGAGGCCTATTCATTCAAACATAGAAAAACAGCAGGGGTAGAGGCAGTTGCCTCAGATTTTTCTTCTTTTTTTCTGAAACAATCTGCTGTGTGTGTGTGTCCCTGAATTTTGGTATGGCTAAGTAACCGTGTATCTGAGTAACATAAAATACTTGCAATACTGTGATGCAGTGAGCAAACCACATGAAGCTCAAATGACACCAGGCGTGTATTCAAATTCACCTAACATACGCGAACGTTCACTGCAAACATGTTCGCATTTAACAGTGGAATTTGAACGATTTCGTATAATGTTTTAAAAAGTTTGTTCTAAACTGTAAACGGATATGGCAAACTGAGCAGAAATTACTCAAAGGGGCTATTAATGGGAGACAAAGTTGCTGTCATGATGAGTGAGACTCCGAATAACTTTTACTGTAGTTTATTAACAGATATGAATCCTAGAACACATTAGGTCCTGGAGCTAACTTAACCGTGGCTTTCTTGTATGATATGTTTATTCCAGTTACCGTTACCAAGTTACACAGTGGTGACGTCATGCATAGGCTCGTGCCAGACTAATCAATCCTAGATTGACAGATAGCTAGACATCACTACATCTCCCCTTTCTCAAAGAGAAAATAAAGAATATTTTATCAGCCTCTCTAACATTTTCTCAGGACCATCTAATACACAAACACTTTGCATTTAAACTCATTTGCATTTCAACATTTCAACTCATTTGTAATCCAATACATTTTCCTGCATTTCTCTTTCTTCAATACATTGTTCTCTTTTTTTTTCAATACATTGTTTTTTTTTTTCCAATACATTGCTTTTGTTCTTTTTTTTTCTTTCAACTAGGACCTCGGGGTAGACTGCCCTCAGCCCACAGTGACATAGGGTTTATTCTGCCCTTGAACAGTCACTGTTCCTAGAACAGTTCTCAACAGTCTTTTGGTCCTCTTTTCTGAACATAAAGAGTCTTTTAAGAGATTTTTTTTCTTTCTCTAAGTGTCTTTGAACCGGAGAGGGGTTTTAACCTCTCTCCCTCTGGAAGGTAAGTCTCACAGCCCTAGGAGTTGTAGGCTGTTCAGTTGACCTTGGTGGAGTGCTCATAGTTGGCTGGAGCACAGGCTGGGTCTCTCCAGGTGACCCTGGAACTCCGTCGTGCTGGTCAGGTGTCTCTGAGGAAGGTGTCCCCGGGACAACCTGAAGATGTCTCCTGTTCCGACGTGTGACAGTTCCATTGTCTGTTCTGATGACATAGGATCTTGGCTCAGGAGATTTTCCCATGACTGTAGCTGGTGTCTTCCAACCTTTCTCACCATCCAGCTTGACTCTCACACTCTGGCCGGGGTGTAGATAAGGCAGAGGACGAGCTGAATATCGGCGGTTATAGAAAAACCTGTAGGCTTCTTTAGCTTTGTCGTCCTGCTGAAGCACTTGTTCATGACTGATGTGTTTGGGCTGCAACTTCTCATCCAGCATAGGGAGCTTTGTTCGGATCTGACGTCCAGTCATAAGTTGCGCTGGGCTAGCTCCGGTTGCGTTGATGGGGGTTGCACGATAACACATCAGTGCCATATGAGGATCTGGTTGCTGCAGAATACGCTTAGCTGTTTGTACAGCTCTCTCAGCGGCCGCATTCCCCTGAGGATAATGCGGACTAGAGGTAGTATGAGTAAACCCATACTGATGACTGAAGTCTTTAAATTCAGTGGATGCGAACTGCATGGCATTGTCACTTACTAACTCGATGGGGATGCCCCATCTCACGAACATCGACTTGAGCCGTGTGATGACCTGCTGACTTGTGATGGTGGGTAGGTGGGCTATTTCTATGTCTCTGGAATAATAGTCCACAACAACAAGATATTTCCTGCCGTCAAGCTCACACAGGTCAGCTGCGACCTTTTGCCATGCACCCTTTGGTAAGGGGGTGGTTTGAAGTGTCTCTCTGTTCTGTGTTGGTTTATGCTCCATACAAAATGTGCATGTCTTTACTATCGTTGCTACATCCGTGCTTATAGCTGGCCACCAGACTGACATCCTAGCCCTTTCTCTGCACTTGGTCAGTCCCTGATGACCCTCGTGGATCCGTTGCAGCACCTCTGCTCTCAGCGTGGCTGGGATGACAATCCTGTCTTGGTACAGGACGAGGCCATCAGACTCTGACAGATGTGCTCTCGCCGTGTAGAACCCCTGCAGTGACGGTAAGTGTGACATTCTCTGTGGCCAGCCTGACCTGATGAAGCCAATGACCCTCTGAAGATCGGCGTCAATGCATGTAGCCTCTCTTATATCGTCCAGTCTATGTGCGGACACCGGTCTGCTTGCCACCACACTCTCCACAAATGCCTTCACTTCCTCCTCTGTGTCAGACGTCATCTGTTCATTCAGTGGATTTCTACTGAGTGTGTCAGCCACTATCAGTTGCTTCCCTGGCACATGCACCGCCTTAACATTAAAGCGCATCAAGCGCATCAGCAGCCGCTGACACCTGAGTGGTGCTTTGTCCAGGTCATAGGTGTTGATCAACGGAACCAGCGGTTTGTGATCTGTCTGTAAGCAGAAATTCTCCATGCCTTGCAGGTAGCGAGAAAAACGCTCACACGCCCAAACTCCTGCCAAACACTCCTTCTCAATTTGAGCGTACCGTTTTTCAGCCTCAGTTAATGTGCGTGAACAAAAGGCAACGGGCTTATTAGCTCGTCTCCATGTGCCTGTAACAATGTGGCTCCTAGGCCATAACTACTCGCATCGGCACTGACGACTGTCGGTTTACTGGCATCATAGTAAGCTAACACAGGAGCTGATACTAACATGGCTTTGACTCTGGCGAATGCCTGTTCTTGTAACTCACCCCACATCCAGGCAGTCTCCTTCTTCAATAGCTCTGTGATCGGGTGTAGTGTAGTTGACAGGCCAGGCAAGAATTTGCCCAGGTAGTTGACAAGCCCCAGCACCTGGCGTAGCTCACTGATGTTGGTTGGACTTGGCATCTCGGAGATGGCTTTTACTTTGCTGGTGTCTGGCTTTATCCCGTCCTGTCCAATAATGTGTCCGAAGTACTGTATCTCGCTTTTTGCGAAATGACACTTGTCTCTATTCAACTTGAGACCTGAGTCTTTAATGGTCTGTAGCACTGCACTCAGACGACGGTTATGTTCCTCTTCAGTTCGTCCGTAGACAAGCACATCATCCATCACGGCGACTGTTCCCTCATGGTTCTTCAACAGTGTGCTCATCTCCCGCTGGAACACTTCAGGGGCTGACGTAATTCCAAACGGGAGACGGCGGAAACAGAACCTTCCTACCGGTGTGATGAATGTTGTCAGTTTCCTACAGCTGGCCTCCAATGGAATCTGCCAGAATCCACTGGAAGCATCCAATGTTGAAAAGACCCTAGCCCCAACTAGCTTGGGGGCTATGTCCTCTAAGGTCGGCAAGATGAATCTTTCGCGCCTCACTGCCTCATTGAGTTTCTTTAGATCGACACATATTCTTACTTTACCAGTCTTTTTCATCACAGGCACCATTGGCGCGCACCAATCAGTTGGTTCGGTGACCTCTTCAATGATTCCCAGCGCCTGCATGCGCTTAAGTTCTTCCTCAACTTTAGGCAAAATGGGAAAAGGCACTCTACGTGGAGTGGCTACACTGTACGGCTGTGCATCTGACCTCAGTTCAATTTTAACAGGCTCACAGTTCAATAGGCCAATGTCACCAAACACGTCAGTGTCGATCTCGTCGATTCTCTGGACTAAACCCATCTTACAAGCTGCAGTTCTGCTGAGAAGGTTATTTGCATAGGGCCCCTTAATCACAAAAATCCAAAAAGTGTACCGTTGTCCCTTATGCTCAGTTGTTGCAAGAAATTTTCCCATGCAATCAATCCTACCGCCTGGACTGCTAACATCAGTTCCAGTAATCACCAGCTCTGGTTGCTGTGGCAGGCTCTGGTAAGTGTGCTGTGCTATTACGGTGATATCAGCGCCCGTGTCAATTTTAAATTTAACATTATGTCCATTCACCGGGAGCAAAACATGCCACATATCATCAGAGTCTGGCCGTCTAGTCACTGACCCCAGAAAGAATGCTCCTTGACTTTCCCCTTCCATGTTGGGTTCTGTTGTTACTTCTTTTACCATCTTTGTTTTACATGCTATTTCAAAATGTCCCATTTTATTACATTTTCTGCACCTCTTACCGCGTGCTGGGCATAATTCATTGTCTCCATGAGATCGGTTGCAACGTGAGCAATTTCCTCCGTTTGCCTCAGTGTTCCTTTGCGTGCTGAATTGCCGCTGCCGTCCTCTAGCGGAGCCTCTCTTTTGAAATCCCTGGCGCTGTTGTCTACGCCTCACTTCGTCCACTTGACTGCTTTCAGCCCTATCCGCGCTCTGCATCTTGATCTGCTCGAACTGGCGCGCGACTTGAATCGCCTTTGCTAACGTCAAGTCCTTCTCCATTTGTAATTTTTGTGACACTTCACTGTCCAAAATGCCAATCACTATGCGATCTCTGATTTATTCGTCCTTAGTGATGCCATATTCACAATATTCGGCTAACTCGTACAGATTCCTGACAAATGACTCGACTGATTCTCCCGCCTTCTGAGTCCTCTTGTGAAAACAAGCTCTCTCATGAATGACGTTGCGCTTCGGCACAAAATGATCATCAAACTTTGTCATTACTGTATCGTAGTCAAACTCCTCGTTCTCGTTAAACTCAAAAGCATTGTAGATAAGCTCACTGTCTCTACCCATCGAATAAAGAAGCGAATTCACTTGCACCTCACCACTCTCCTTATCCAATTTCGATGCTATGCGAAATCTTGCAAAGCGTTGACTCCATGCTGGCCACGCCGCAGGCTGTGAAAAATCGAACGGCTCAGGTGCGTTGAATTTCGGCATGTTTCAGACTCAATTCCTCACTGGTCTGGCGAAAAGTTCTTCAATTCTGACACCATGTCATGATGAGTGAGACTCCGAATAACTTTTACTGTAGTTTATTAACAGATATGAATCCTAGAACACATTAGGTCCTGGAGCTAACTTAACCGTGGCTTTCTTGTATGATATGTTTATTCCAGTTACCGTTACCAAGTTACACAGTGGTGACGTCATGCATAGGCTCGTGCCAGACTAATCAATCCTAGATTGACAGATAGCTAGACATCACTACAGTTGCTGTGAGACATGTTGATAAAAATAAAAAATTCTGGATGTATTTCCAATCGGGGCACACAAATTTTCTATCCTGCATACAAGAATGTTAATGGCGCACTACCTCCTCAGACCCTTCGCCTTGTTCGCTAACGTTAGCCAAAAAATTGACATCAGGCAAAAACTGTTCGCCTGTGTTCGCAAACGTCCGCTATGTTAGGCGAATTTGAATGCACCTCAGGCCTATTTGCTTGTTTTTTCACCATTTGCCTGTAAGACTGAGTAAACCAAACCGATTAAAAATTGGCTTATTGCCCTGAGATTCAAGATTCAAGAAAAACTTTATTACATCTCATTATAGCATAGTGGTAGACTATAGCAGAGTGAAAATGTTGTGTTTTTGCTCCACAAGAAAATAAATAAGTTAAAAATGTGATGAGTGTTAAGAAAATGTATGAAATGAATGTG
>JAODXP020000188.1:387617-412617 GCA_027497455.2 Sardinella longiceps
AAAACACAGACAAACATTGGGTTGAGTCTGTTTTTTTTCCATCAGGCAGACAACAAACAAAGTAACATCAATTTGCTTTGCTTGCATTTGTGCTGCTGTTGATCTAAGCTAAGGCAACTCAAAGGCACACAGCAACAGCAACAGCAGACTTGCTACTTCACAGGTTCTGAATGTTAAATAGCTCTCTGCAAAGGCTACACTAGTACTACTGAATCCACTAAAGAAATAGTCAAGCACCTCACAGTACTTCACAATAGCTCTATCTATGCACATCTACCTCTTGAATAGTACATGACACACACACACTCACACACATACTCTCTCACACACACACACACACACACAGAAAGAATACAATAAAATAAAAAGGTGTATTTTTGTTGAAAAACTTCAGAAAGAAAGAAAAATTGTAAAGCACATGGACTTGAAGTAATACATATATTTTGAGCAGGGAAACAAAAAGACTGACCAATACGTTTCGACAGTAGGTCTTTGTTACCATATTGCCTTGGTGGAGTTCTGCACCCTACGAGTGCATTTCTAGTTATCACCCCCGCCAAGGAGGTCGTTTTCGCCGGCGTGAGTGTGTGTGTGTGTGTGTCTGTCCGTCTACGTACAACATAACTCGAAAAGTACTGCACAGATTTGGAAGTAACTGATTCGATTTTGGTGGTGATCGGTGATCCAGAACACCATCTGTGACCACATTGTCTTGGCGGAGGTCTGCGCTCCCCGAGCGCTTTTCTAGTTATAGTATTTATACTGAAATATGTCCTTTTGCACATGAAGAGCAAATAACAGGAAGAGACAGGAGACACACATTTACCAGACTGCAGTGTGTGTCTTGAGTCGCATTTCATGCTGTCCTGTTTACGGTCTTAAAACAGATTCAGAACTGTAAATAACAGCTCTGGAATGTTCAAATGGATTCTCCAGAACTCTGCTTCAGATAGCCTACCATCTGACTAGACCAGAGACCTCCTCCACACAGAAAGGTAGTGTGTGTTATTATATACTGTATTTGTGGGCTATATGAGTGTGTGTGCTTGTGGTGTGTGTGTGTGTGTGTGTGTGTGTGTGTGTGTGTGTGTGCCAGAGACAGAGAGATGCTGCCAATCCAGCTCAGTATGTAAGTCTGAGGGAGATAGAATCTAGACGTCTATGTACATTTATGTATGTGTTTGCGCGTGTGTATATGTAATCGCTGTTGTCTGAGGTACTGCGTCGCAAACTGGGATTGTGTGTGTGTGTGTGTTTGCGTGTGTGTGTGTGTGTGTATCCATCCTTTCATTCTTCATCTTGATCGATCCGGTGTCCCTAACCCCTCTTTCTAATCTCTCAAGCGATTAAGCTGCGGCGCTTCACAGCCCCAGCAAAGGTTACTGCGCACTTTAAGGTTACAGCGTGCTTTAAGTGAGCCAAGACGTCTAGGAAAGGGACTTGAGTGATGGTGGCCTGGGGCAATGCCAGCTCCTGAAAGGCTAAATACTGGAGATGGACGGAGGAGGAGTGCTGGACCCGGACCGGTACCGGTCCAAATTGTATGGACCAATGAGGTGTAATGAGATGAGGCTACAATAGTTTAGCAACTTGATGTACCGAATGACGGTACATAAAACTGCCGCTTATATACTGTAGGCATACTGTAAAAGCTATTAGATTTGTCAAAGAGATAAAAGACACAAGCAGGGCAATATAGTATGTACGTACGGTCACTGCAGTAAAGCTTAGTGGACTGAGTTGAATTGAGCATGTGAGAGAGAGAGAGAATTTTTTGAATTTTTAACGTCCCTTTATTACAAAACTTGACAGTTACAACAAGATCAACTTGACGCTATACTCACAAAAAATAAGTTAGGAATGTCTCTTAATTAAATGGATGTGCAATCTGAAGTTTGTCATTGTCAACCATACACAAGACATTATTATAGCACCATTTTTCTTCAAAAACATCAAGACTCTTCATAGATTTATAGAAATTAAAATCAATCAACATACGACATTTGACAAGAGTAGAAAACACCATTAAAATATCAGGATTAACATCCTGTTCAACTTTTCTCTTACGGCTCACATATATGGCCATTTTTGCTTGGCCAAGCAGAAAGTTTAGCAGCTGACACTTGAAACGATGCTTTTGCACATATTTGAAACCAAAAATGAAAATTTCCAAAGAGAAACTTTCATGAAACTTAAAGAAAAGTGTCGTCAACGCAGCAAATAAAGGTCTTAGCCTCTGGCAGTGCATAAAGGCATGGAAGACAGTCTCTCTCACAGAACAAAAAGGGCAACCTTGATCGACAGTTGGATTTAAAACAGATATAAAAGCATTCACTGCTATTGCCCCATGCAAAATGCGCCATTGTAGATCGCCAGCTTTTTTTGTTAATGGTGACTTGTACAACGCCCGCCATTGTGGTTTAACATCATCATCAACCTGAAAAAGTTCACGCCAGGGTGTATCCACCCTTTTGTTCAGAGACCTCTTATTCAAAGAAAGAACACATAGTTTGTACAGTGATTTCCCACTAGCAGCTGTAGGGCCCAGTAAAACTAAACTATTGGTGAGTAAGTAGCTGCCAGTGCAATCTGCTAAGTCTGGAAAGAGAATAAGTCTAGGAAAGGGGTCCTGACAGTCAGGACTACACTCCCCCCCAAAAAAATCTCTTAGCATTTGCATCTCCTCCTCAGAAAGGAGGGACCGCCATTTCCCAAGTAGCTGATTAACCATCCGTAATGACCTTACACCTAGCTGCTGGGCTAAAGTAAGACTGCTATCCAACTCAGGACCAGCAACCTCTACAAGATCCCCAAGAGTTGTAACCCCAGAGCTGATAAGCTTAGAAGTAGGTACCAGGGACAGGTCCTGACTCACATCAAGAAAAGACCCATGGATCAGAGGCTCCTTCAACAACCAGAATAATGAGCTTGTCTGCCGTGAACGTTGTACTTTAAAAAGAGACCACACTTTAAACAGATTCTTGTAAAAAGCAGGAAATGTGCACACATTCATTCTGTTTGGATTAAGCCAGAACAACTGTCTATCCAGCCCCAACCCTTCACAGTTCTGTAAAATGCAACAGGCTGCAGCTTTCCAGCTTGAATCCACATGACCCATGAGGAGACGCTGTATAAACTGCAGACGAAAGGCAGCCGTTCGACTCTGTAGATGAATAAGTCCATGACCACCATCCTCCTTTGGCAGATATAGAACGCTCTGAGGTACCCAGTGTAGATTGTCCCAAAAGAAGTTGACCAAGACCGACTGAACCTTGGGTAGCAGGTTTGAAGGAGGGTCCACACACGCCAGTCGATGCCACAGAGAGGACGCAACCAGGTTGTTGATGATAAGGACACGTCCCCTGTAGGAAGTGATGTTGAAAAGAAATTTCCATTTCTCCAGCCGACCTTTAACCTTTTCAAGTATGCCCTCAAAGTTCTTTTGCATGAAAACATCATCCCCTAAAAAAACACCCAGGTATTTAAACCCACCCCTATTCCATACCAAGCCATCAGGCAGACTAGGTTCACCATCACCCCAACTTCCAACCAGTAGGGCTAAACTTTTTGACCAATTTACCCTTGCTGAAGAGACAACCTTAAATTCATCACAAATTTTTAACAATGTGTCAATATCTCCCTGACCATTTATAAGGATGGCCACATCGTCAGCATAGGCTGACAACTTAAAAACTGTGTCACAATCAGGGATTTTGACCCCGACAATGTCTCTCCTCAACCTTATAAGAAGAGGCTCAATCGCCAAACTGTAGAGCATGCCCGACAAAGGACACCCTTGCCTGACACCCCTATAGACCTTAAACGGCGCGCACAAGTCACCATTAACCTTGAGCATGCTTTCAATGTCACGGTATAATGTCCTGATCATACAGATAAAATTGGGGCTGAAACCAAAGGCTGACAAGGTATTCCACAAATAACTGTGCTCAACCCTATCAAAGGCCTTCTCCTGGTCAATGGAGACCACACCAAAATCAATATCAAGAGATTTGCCAATTGAAAAAACATCTCTGATGAATGAAATATTATTATGAATTAACCTGCCTGGCACGCAGTAGGTCTGGTCAGGGTGGATTACCTGCTCCAAAACCTCCCCAAGTCTATTTGCCAATACTTTAGAAAGCAGTTTATATTCAGAACAGAGGACTGACACTGGCCTCCAAGACCTTATATCTGTCAGGTCTCCCTTTTAGGCAGTAAAGTGAGCACTGCTCTCCGGCAGCTCAGTGGCAGCACCCCCCTGGTGATGCTGTCTCGCAGAACAGCAAGCACATCTGTGCCCAACACTGGCCAAAAAGACTTATAAAAGTCTACAGGTAGGCCATCCACCCCAGGTGCTTTGCCACTCTCCATACTCTGGAGGGCTCTCTCCAGCTCCCCTAGGGTCAACACCCTTTCAAGGGCCGCATTTGCCTCTTCCGAGACGTTGGGAAGGTCACACAAAAAGGCCTTGTCAGTCGCCTGATCTTGTGTAATTTCACAGTTATACAGTTCCTTATAGAAATTGACTGCTCTTTTGCGTATATCTGCTGAATTTGATAAAATTTGCCCATCCTCAGACCTCAATGCATGAATGAACTTCCTTTGGCCATTCTTTACCTCCAAATTAAAAAAGAATTTTGATGGTACATCCATCAACTCCACACTTTGGAAGCGGGACCTGACCAGAGCACCCTGTGCCCTCAACCCTAAAAAATCAGCCAATGTTTTCCTTTTAGAATTAAGCATTTCGGTGGGTGCCTGATGACCCAATTGTTCTGCCGAATTTTGAAGCTCAATGATTTCCTCCTCTAATTTTCTCATTGAGAGTGTTAGGCTCTTTGTGACATTGGCCGTATACTCCTGGCAAAGTTGTTTTATTTGTACCTTAGCACAATCCCACCATTGCTGCAAGACTATAGCCAGACTTCGTGGTTCTAAAATTCTTCCAGAAAAAAAGGAAGACTTCCCTAAAATGGCCATCAGCCAACAAATTGGTGTTAAAGTGCCAGTAGGCGCTTTTCGGTTTGACAGAATCAAGCAATAAGGAACAAATAACCAAACTATGGTCTGAAAAACCAACTGGAATTATTGAACATTTCTTGAATAAACTAAGCTGATGCTTAAAACCATAGAATCTGTCAAGTCTTGCCAACGATAAACAATTATCATAAGCATGTACCCAGGTGTATTGCCTCTGTTCCCCATGAAAATTTCTCCAAATGTCACAGAGTTCATTGGATTCCATAACCTCTATTAGTCGCCTACGAGAGGGCATATGTGGCTCCATATGATTTCTATCAAAATTTTGTGCAGTACAGTTGAAATCACCTCCAAGTACAAGAATATCCTCAGAACAACAATTATGTACAACATCCCCAATAGTATTTAAAAACAACATTCTGTCTGTTGCCAGTGTAGGCGCATAGGTGCAAATAAACGCAAAACAACGATTTTCAAACTGAGCTCTGACTTTTAAAAGTCTTCCCCCTATTACTTCATCAACATCAAAAGAGATGGGAATAAAGGACTTTGAAAACAAAACCGCAACCCCACTACTATTAGATGTGCCATGACTAAGAATGGACAGACCATCAAACTCCTGAGCCCAAACAGCTGCATTAGATAGGTCACTATGCGTTTCCTGCATAAAGAGCACATCGATCTTATTCTGTTTTATTGACTCAAAAACAGCGAGCATCTTAATTCTGTCTCTTGCGCCATTGACATTTAAAGAGGCAACGCGAATTTCACCCATCATAATAAAGAAAAAGGAAAAAAATAAATATAAACCTTTACAAACAGCCATTCCTATGCTCAAAATGAAAAAGGAGTGTTTAACAGTCATCTTTATCATTCAGTAAAACATTGAGCTTTGTAACAATCTTTTTAAGACGAAAACCCTCTTGATCAGTAACTCTGCCCTCACGCATATAAGTTCGTGATTTATTTATAAACTGTTCAATATCAGGGAAGTAATCGTCAACCCGAACCTTCTTGGCGTGCTTAGTCTCCCTAAGGAAACTCTTTATATCATCCACTCTATAACTGCGCGTGCGATAGCCGCTTGGTCGCAAGCTGCATGTTATACTGCTGTCAGAAAAATCACTTTCACTCTCATTATCGGACATTTCTATAAGGGCACGCTTCCCTTTCCCACTCTTCTTGCGCTTCCTTTTAGAAGACGCATTCTTATTTGAAGGCACTTTAAATAGGCCTGCATCGCTTTCTCCCAACACAGAAGTTTCCATATCTTCCCCATTAGTGGCATCATCATTGCTACCCAGACAATTTTGAGAATCAGTGATAATCTCCCCCTGTGTGGAAAGATCCCCCTCTGTTGCCGATTGAACAGTGTGATTTTCCCCGTGTGCTTGGTCAGACCCCTGCGCTACACCAGACTCCTGAGAGGACTGTAACGTTATATCAGGAGTTTGGCTCTGCGGCCCACTAGCTGGGTCGCCAGTGTTATCATTAACGTTAACGTTAGACTCGTTGGTCCTTTCAGGCGCTCCCTCTGCCACACCACCCATAGGTTCATTAACGTTACTCGTTTCAGTGTTTTCCCGGTTATTCGCGTCGTCCTTTTTATCAGGACAGGCGCGCACCAGATGCCCCGACTGTCCACAACCAAAACATTTCATTACACTAGTTGTTGCATAGATCGCGTAATTAAAGTTATCCACCTTCACATTCATTGTCAAGTCAAGCTCATCATTGTTATCCTTAAGCACCATGTACACAAAGCGCCTAAAGGACACTATATGTTTCAACAATGGGGATTTACTTGCGATCGGAATTTTTTTAATTGTTGAGACTAACTTGCCATAGCGTGACAATGTTTGTTCTAGGGTCTCATCAGGAATGAAAGGGGGGACATTCGACAAGATTACTTTCTTGGAAGGCATAGAGAGAGGGGCAACAGAAGTAAAAACGCCATCAATTACCACACCATTCTCCGTCAGCTGATTGACAAGCTCAACAGATTTTAAGAAAATGACAATGGCATTGTTCATGCGAGATGCCGACACGATATTCTCATGACCGACAATTTCGCCAGCAGACAAACTGCAAACCTCAACACTGGCTGTCGATGCTATTTTAACAGCATGACGCCGAGTTAGTTGACCAAAAATCTCTGCCATGATTCCAGCGCAAAAACTGGAGGCAGTTGTTTTAGGGGGAAACCCCCGTTTACAGTCAGAAAACTAAACCAAGCCCACGCTTTAGTACTTAGATAGAAAGTAATAGCAAGAAAGAGGGGGAAAGGAAAAAAAGTGAGAAAATTGAGATTCAAACAGAGCACTCGTTCCCGGTACAGCGACCGAACCACCATTCACTCACCACCGACTCCGCCCACTCACACCAACCATGCGCACAGAGAGCATAGAGAGAGAGAGAGAGAGAGAGAGAGAGAGAGAGAGATCTCATCTATTCAGCAGACTGCTATAGAGAAACTGAATCCACAAGAAAGAGAAAGATAGAGTGTGTGAGAGAGAGATAGAGAGAGAGGAAAGGGGAATAAAATTCTTCTCTCTCTTCACCAGACTGCTTGTAGTAGTGTAAGTGAACCCACAAGAAAGAAAAGGATAGAGAGTGTGTGAGAGAGAGATAAAGAGAGAGAGAGAGAGAGAGAGAGAGAGAGAGAGAGGGAGGAAAGGGGGAGTAAAATTCTCCTCTCTCTTTGGAAGACTGCTGTAGCAGTGTAACTGAACCCACTCTGGAACTTTTAATCTGGAGTGACCTGGTCAAATGTTTCTCTGTGGTGGCCAAGGATGACACTTGCACAGGCTCAGATGTCTCACTGCAGTGTGTGTGTGTGTGTGAATGTGAGACAGTGTGTCAGAGTGAATCTATCTCAGAGAGTGTATCTGTCAGTTGGTGTGTGTGTGTGTGTGTGTGTATGTATGTGAGCCTGACCATCAAAGTGAGAATGTTTTTGTGTTTTGTTTATGTCACTGAGGGAGAGGTGTGTGTGTGTGTGTGTGTGTGTATGTTGATGTGAGTCTGTGTGTGTGTGTGTGTGTGTGTGTGTGTGTGTGTGTGTGTATCCTCCAGACAATGAACACCATAATCCTGTTTAGTCAGGCAGCCAGACTGATTCCTGCACAGCTGTCACACAACATTACCTTTACACACACACACACTCACACATACACACACATTACCCATCATAAACACCTTTCTCTTTCTTTCGTCACTCATTCACTTCCTCTCTCTCTCTCTCTCTCTCTCTCTCTCTCTCTCTCTCTCACACACACACACACACACACACACACACATACACACTCACACACACATTACCCATCATAAACACCTTTCTCTTTCTTTCGTCACTCATTCACTTCCTCTCTCTCTCTCTCTCTCTCTCTCTCTCTCTCTCACATACACACACACACACACACACACACACCATACATTAAACACCCTAACAAAAATACTCACACCAACACCATCACAGCTTCCCTCTAACCTGGCACACACACACACACACACACACACACACACACACACACACACACACACACACACACACACACACACACTATCAGACATACTGTACATGCACACCCAAACAAAAAAAAGACTGACAAACGGCACCATGACAGCGTCTCACATGGCTGACACACACACACTATACACTCTCTCTCACCTAGCTGACACACACACACACACACACACTCTCTCTCTCACCTGGCTAGCACACACACGCACACAAAATTTAATGTTTTGAGCACAATGACAGTATTGTAACAACGCCTGAGTAGAAAAGGTTTCACCACAGTATAAGATTAAGTCATCTGAGTTCTTTTTTCCTCTGTGATGATGTCTCTATCCCTCTTTCTACAGCTTTTCCTTTCTTCCCCATCCTCTCTCTCCCTAACCTTCTCTCAAATGGTTCTTTATTATCATGACTGTGCAAGTACAGTATTGCCAAAGCTAGTGTTTTGACAAACACAGTAAAATAACATACAAGTCACAGATATAATAATAACTAATAATAACATAACAAATGAATAGGTACAGGTATCAGTACATCAATAGAAGTACAGTATGCTGTAAAGTGGATTGTGTGTTTCTTTCCTTCTCTCTCTCTCTCTCTGGGGCTCTGTGTCTGACACATGATCACTGCCTGATACTCCACTGGCTTTCCATCAATCCTCACTGCATACAACACACACACACACACACACACACACACACACACACACACACACACACACACACACAAACATCTAAACACACACACACAAACACCTACACACAAACACCAATACACAGACTCACACACACACACACACACACACACACACACACACACACACACACACACACACACACACACACAGAACATACACACACGCAAAACACAGTCACTCACAGTCTCTCAGTTTCTCCCCAACTTTTCTCCAACTAAACTCTCCTGGAAATCTTGCACATACTCAGGCATGTGCGCACGCACACACACACACACACACACACACACACACACACCTTTCTTCTCTCCTTAAACACCTAGGTGGTCCAAGTAATCTGATGCCATGGATGAGTGAGATCAGATCAGCACCACAGTCACGTCTTGTGATAGCATGATGGCACACACACACACACACACTGAAACTCAAACCTCCGCACACACACATACACACACACCATTCTCCAACACACACTCAAACACAGATCTACACACACACACAAACACTCACAACTCTCCCACCCACACTCAAACACAAACCTTCACACACGCATAAACACTACACACACACACACACACACACACACACACACACACACCGCAAAACACTACCAATCCACACCTCCCATGAGGCTCCTGGGTTTCACCTCTCCCTGATAAAACCTTGAGAGAGGTCACACACACACACACACACACCTCTCCCTGATAAAAGCTTGAGAGAGTTCTAATGGCTCCTGCTCAGAACCCAGGAGGGCTCCGGTTCCTCAGCCTCAGGCTCCAGGCGCCCTATGCATAATTCAAGATGACTGGCTGGCTCTGCACCTACTCCTGGGTGTGTGTGTGTGTGTGTGTGTGTGTGTGTGCATGTGTGTGTGTTTGTGTGTGTGTGTTTGAATCTGAGTCTTTATGTGTGTGTGTGTTTGTATCTCTCTCTCTCTCTGTGTGTGTGTGTGTGTGTGTGTGTGTGTGTGTGTGTGTGTGTGTGTGTATTCATGTCCTCCAGGTCTCAGGTAGCAGACAAGTACAGTGTATAATAATGACCTTGGTAAAAGCAAGTAGAGAAAACTCTCCTACATGCAAAAACATTGTATATTATTCTCTGAATCTGTTTCTTCTGCTATCACCACATACCAAGTACATGAAGAGTTTGGACGAGTTGTTCCGAGCAAAATAGTAAGTTTGTTTCACTAACAGTGTTTCACTAACAGGCATAATCATGGCATCACTATCAGCGCTTTTTTTTCAGTAACGAGTAATGTAATTAATTATTTTTTCCATCATTTTAACGTCATTTCCGTTACGTTCAATGGAATGCTTCACGTTACTGCAGTCATATGCACACTGCGCTGTCTTTTTCAGGCCAGTGCATGTGCCTGACACAAACGCATATTCTAAGAATCAAAAGGCTAAAAGTCGCTCCAGGGCTGATAATAAATAAATCCTGAGCCTGAACTTTTCTTACATCGTGTGGGGTTGTTATATTTGTGTCACAGTTTTAGAACACTTGGTTAAGTGCGAATTCCATGTCTTCAGCTAGTGGGAAGTGATGGCCGGGCAAAGGATGCACAAGTCAGAACATGTCATTAATCAATCCTAATCATTTCAATGACGATACAATGAGAAGAAACAGTTTAAATTTTAGTTTAATCCTATTTTAACCCCACCTCTTTATGTCTCAAGGCAAGCATTTTTTTTCCCCCAGTCATGTTGGGACTTTTAAGTCACTCAGACCAACTCCTAGTCCTAACTGTAGGCTACATTCACATTAGCTACAAATCCAAGCGACTCAGGCAAAGATCATTGAATACTGAGCTCCGCTTGAATTCTCTCTGACTCAGGTCGCTGAGCTGTCGCTGAGGAGGAATGATTCAACGCTGTGATTCGTTGGTAGCATGTCGCTAACTTAGGTACTTGGTAGAAAATCGTACATCAACACAGAGGTGTTTTCTGGACATAAAACCAATATTTTCCGATGTCGTTAGTATCACTGATACCTCGATTTTCAAAATATAAAGTCATAAATCCCCAACTTTTTAGTTTGTGGCCAAATTTGATATTGTTGTTGTTAGCACCGCCATCTTGAAATTTGGAGAAAGTTTTGTTCAGAGTACCTCGGTTTCACCTGCATTGGCTTTGGTGGAAGTCATCTCCACGGCTTAAACGAGTTCCCTTCGTAGTGGGAGGGGTATAAATAGGGCAAGCTGCTTTCGGACAAACTTCCCACCATTGTTTTCATGCACAAGATGTTGGCTGCTGAAAGGAAAAGAGCATCCAGGAGACAAAAACGCTTAAGGCATATGATTCTGATGCACCAAGAAAAAGTATTGTTATTGTTAGTACTCCTATAGGCGTGCTGTTATTTGGGTCTTCTGTCTTCATTGTATAGTTTGGGCTTTCCAGTTAATACATGCCTCACCGTTTTGCATAAGAGAAGTAAACATTGCCCTGTTATTTGTAAACATGCACTGTTGCTCCATTGAGCGTTCCTCTCTATCCCAAAACGTTCATTGGTACCAAAGCATAATTGAAACAAGGAGAATCGAACCCCGATCTCCAGAGTTCAAGTCAAGCGCGCTACTGCTGCACTACTGACATCTTACTTCTTCATAAGAGTGGTGAAGAACTAACTGTTTCAGTGCTGTAGTTATACAATGTACAGTTGTTTTTGTATATAATTATTTTCTAATATAAGGTCTGTTTCCGATATTTATAGATTAGACCCGAACCCTGGTTGTTCAGAAAGCTAAATTGCGTGTAAAGCCATCATGTCATAGAGAAGGTGAAGTTTGTGTGTCAACAGCAGGAAATACCAGAACGATGGCTCTCACTACTTCACCACCACCCTGGGAAAAAGATCAGCTAGAGCATACCTGGGCAAACTAAGGCCCGGGGGCCAGATGCGGCCCGCAGAGCTATTTAATGCGGCCCGTGGAGCCTTCCCAAAATAAAATAATTTCTCATTTAGTCATGGTGACTTAGATTATAGGCCATATTTATCAAATGTGTTGTATTCATGAAATGCAAATTCCACCCTTTTAAACCTGCATATTAACATGTCCTCTGAAGAAAGTGGGGCTACTGGCTTGAGACTTGCCAATCTACCGACATCAGTTGGTTAACTGTTAACACCCGGCCCGTTAGTCCAAATCTAAAAGCCAATGTGGCCCCTTGGCCAAAATAATTGCCCACCCCTGAGCTAGAGCCTCTACAACCTTCGGCCAAGCTGTCTGTATTAATTTCTTTTCCCCCACCAGACAAGCTTCCTGATGTGATGGAAGCAAGGAGAATCGAACCCCGTCCAAGTCAAGCGTGCTACCGCTGCACTATTGACATCTTACTTCTTCATAAGAGTGGTGAAGTACTTATGTTTTAGTGCTGTAGTTATACAAGGTACTTCTTTTCCCTCACCAGACGAGCTTCCTGATGTGGTGGAAGGCTTCATGAACCTAGCAAGAAGTCCAGCATTCAACCATGTTGCTGAGGCCATAGATTGGGAGCCATATACACATCAGGGCGCCAGGGAACCTGCACCAATCAGACTACTTTAATTACAAACTCTTCCCATCCATCCAAATGCAGGCAATCTGTGATGCCAAAGGCAAGTTCCTCGATGTGTTTGTGGGCTACCCAGGCTCAGTGCATGACGCCAGGGTCCTCCGCAACAGCCCAACTTCTACCAGGCCCTGTACCCTCCAGCAGGGTACTATCTTCTGGGAGATGGAGCCTATCCTTGCCAATAGGGATCCTCACGTCCTACAGACATCCTGTGAAAAGCGGGGTTTAGGAGCAGTTTAACAGCGGTCATTCCTGGGCATGAATGGTGGTGGAGAGGGCCTTCGGCATGATGAAGGCACGCTGGAGAGCCACTCTGTAAAAGGCTCTTTAGGGGAACTCAACTTTTGCCCCAAACATCATCGCCTGCTGTGCATTCCTGCACAATCTGTGCCTAAGCATGGATGATGATGATGACCTGGTTGACCTGGAGATGCCTGAAGCAGATCCACAGACTGCGCCCCCCCCCCATCAGAGGACCGGAAAGATCTGGCAACCATGAGAGACACAGGATATTAGTCTGTGCATTAGGCCAAGTACCCGACCACTTGAATGAACATAAGTATTGGTAAATTCGGCAATGTTTATGCACGCTTGTTTTGGTTGTTTTTTGGAAACTATTTGATTTAGTGGTTGGCCATTTTATTTGTAGTCATGTGTACATTTGGCATGTCACACTAAAGTGAGCCTGATTTTCTTAACAGCACATAAAACACTTTGTCATTTGTCTGAGGGTTTTGTCAGAGTGAAGAAATCTTGCCAAGTGCGCTTTTATTTCTCAGGTAAGGCAAAATGACAATGAACTCAAAAACATTTGCACATTTCACAGGAGAAAAAACATTTTGGCAACTAATCTTTCAAACAAATTCCCATATCACGCTTTTTCGAAGCTAACTTCTTTAGCTCTAATGACCAGAATGGATTGTTTCTCATGGGAGGTGCACCAGGTAACTAGACAGGTAACATTGAGTATTTTCCATGTAGCCTATGACAGACCACCCCTAATTAATCAATTCATCATTTTCATTGTCCTCAGCTGCAAAGTGCCTGCCAATTTAAAGTCTGTGTAGAGCAGGGGTGGGCAATTATTTTGGCCAAGGGGCCACATTGGCTTTCAGATTTTGACTAACGGGCCGGGTGTTAACAGTTAACAAACTGATGTTGATAAATTGGCAAGTCTCAAGCCATTAGCCTCACTTTCTTCAGAGGACATGTTAATAATGTTAATATGCATGTTTAAAAGGGTGGAATTTGCTTTTCATGACCATACAACACTTTTGATAAATAAGGCCAATAACCTACGTCGCCATGACTAAATGAGAAATTATTTTATTTTGGGAAGGGTCTGTGGGCCGCATCTGGGTCCCGGGCCATAGTTTGCCCAGGTATGGTGTAGAGGCAGTATAGACCCAAGAAACACATTCAAAAGCCATAAAAAGTGTTTTTTGTAATATAGGACCTTTAGCAATCGCTCAGTTTGCTCACTGGTCTCTGTGTCGCTCATCCTCCTTTTTGGATTCAATTCTTAAATACTCATTAAGGGCATTTTGTCCTTAACCATTAACCATTACACTACGTAAGGCTGAAAAACAGTTCTGTTACAAACTATAAGAACATTTTGTGAATGAATATACAACAAAATTGTGTTTTTATCCAAGAAAAAACAATGACTTAATTTTCAACTTGTGGATAGAGGCTAGCGTATTCAAATGTTAGCCAAATCGGTCGTCAGAGCAATGAAATACACATGTGTACGAACACAATTATTGTGTCCTCCCATCACGAGCGGTAAACAGCAGAACACACCCTCGAAAAGTCAGGGGTTTGTTCAACGGCACATTGTTACGCACTGGTGTGTTGCGTTAGCTTAATTGAATGATAAGTTTGCCTGTTACGCTCCACACCGGTGCGCAACATGCTTCTGAGGTAGTTCACTCTCGTTTGATGGGTGTGTCAGAGGTGTTCACCAATGAGCATCTAGGTGTATCGGAAGCTCTGAGATTTAAAGCGCTAGTGCTAAATATAACACAAATTCATGTTGAGTTTGATTGTCCCCTGGTGACAGCAAAAGCAGTGGTAATATTATCATTTTGTAGCATTCCTAACAATGATACATTTAAACTACTGAGGTTGTTGTCAAGTTCAGCTATTTCCTTGTCTGCCACCACTGCAGAATGACCCTCCAGGCTTCCATTGTTGCTGCACTGACGTGACACAACAGTATGTTCAGCCCGACGTCGTTTGCGTTGGGTTCAACGTTATGCTCCGTTACGGCAGTTTTGAATAGCCACCAGCATCAGTGCTGACTCAACGCTGAAGGGTTTTATAACCCACTTCCACTTAGGTAAATTGCTTTCGGATGGCACTTGATATGACTCACCCTTCACGTGGACGCGCAAACGAAGGGGAAGTGTGTAGGGGGAGGGTCAAGGGACTGGTTTCGGAAGAGGCGATTGACAATGAATAGAAACCGGCCGTGTGGCCAAAGTCGCTAGTCACTAATCTGACTGCGGGGTAACACATTGTGATTGTATGTAGTACGTCTTTTATCTTCGGAAATGCACATGCAATACCATTTATTTGACGTGACACAACAGTATGTTCACCCCAACGTCGTTTGCGTTGGGTTCAACGTTATGCTCCGTTATGGCAGTTTTGAATAGCCTCCTGTTGAATTCGCCCCTGATCTCTGCAGACAGCAGCGTGTAGTATGCAGTACATGACAAATATCACAGGAGTAGTGTGGGGCTCAATTAAGCTTGAGTCAGGTAGCACCTGTAGTCCATTAATTAATGAGGTTCTGGTCATGTGGCCAGCGCCTCTTCTGCTGCTTGCATATGCTGCTACTGGGGAGTAGTATATGAGGCTCAGCCAGTCAAATAGAGCACCTGCAGCTAATTAATTAATTGTGGGAAGCAGTAGTGTGTGCTGCACTGTGTGCTGGGCCACAAGCAGCATGTAGCACATGTAGCATAGTAGTAGGCCATTTTGGAAATGGCCCCTGTTTCCCTAGATTAATCATCCTCCCCCACTTTTCCTGTTTACTCACCCCGTCCGTGACATATCTTTTTTTGCCAAAATAGTCTGCTTGCTTCTCTCTGAAGCTCAGTGGCAATATCTTCTGTGTTCAGTCTTTAATCCACAGAGCACTTGAATGGATTTTGGACATTGTCCATTATTAGCATTATGCTAGGCCTTGTCTTGATGAACTCCACACAGTGAATGCCTCATCCACCCAAAGATCATGCCAGTAAAGCGCTTTACATCATACAGCATCTCTGGGTCTTTTTTTCCTTTTGCCTGTATTGGAATTTCATCCAATGTTTCAATAAGATTACAGCGGTCAGGACAGGACATCTCATGATCATGCGCACATTTTTCATGTAAAGTGCTTTTTCACGGAAAGTGCTTTCTTTGGCATTGCTCAGGGCAAATGTGCAGCAATGAGTAGCACAAGCTACCTCACAGTGCATTTTAAAACGCATCTTTATGTATCTCCTCCCAGCTTCTTCTAACTTGCGCACAATGATGCCAGTGTTTTCAAAATCCAAAGACTGTTGTTGAAGAATTTGAGTGTTATGAAGTTTGAGTGTTATGAAGTCTGCTAAAATTTCCATGGTTTCAGGCACACCTTAAAGTGCCTCAGGTACAGTACACCCTCTTCAGTGCATTATGTATGGAGTCCATGAATTAATGAGGTTCTGGTCACTTCTGCTGCTTGCATACCATGCTGCATACTGGGGTGTAGTATATGAGGCTCAGGCCCGAATCACACACAAACTGCGCGTTCGCGGTGCGGGAGCGGGGCGGTCCGTAAGCGGTGCCTGTGGGCTTGGGCATTCACACAAGAAATTGTCTCTGCGGTGTTCTGCACGAAGCGGCTGCCCGAGCTCTGCATTCAAAATCTATGGACACCGCGCAAGTCCCGCTTACCGTGCTGAAAACGCTTGGAAAAATAGAACTTGTTTCTATTTCAAAAAAGCAGCACGGGAGCTGCGCGGTTCACCGCTCAGAAACCGGACAGGAGCCGCGCAGAACACGCGTGCAGTCTGAATGACCTTAACCTGTTAACATGTATTCTAAATGAAACCGCGCCGCACCACTTACGCCCCGCTCACGCACAGGTTTGTGTGTGAATCGGCCGTCAGCCAGTCAAGTAGAGCACCTGCAGCTAATTAATTAATTGTGGGAAGCAGTAGTGTGTGCTGCACGGTGTGCTGGGGCACAAGCAGCATGACCGTAGAAGGGGGTTTATTCCAGACTACGTGCAGAGATAAATGTTTAGCGGAGCTACGTAGGATGGCATCGCCAGGCTATCTTTCCATGGCTGGTTGCAAAGAAATGCCATTCAGCAGTAGGTGGTATGTATAGACGATGGAAGTGGTGAAGGCGGTCTGGATCTTCTGTTCTTAGGTATATCTTATCCTCCTAAATGCAAAACTTATGAAATTGGCTGGTTAATTTCTCCTCTTCCGATAAGCTCTGACGGTTGGTTTATTGTGCTGCGCCTTCCACACCTCAACATCACTCAAAGGAAACGGGATCATGCTTCACCTTTTTCTGAACAGAGTTATCCAGAGGGGAGACTTGTAGGGTGTTAACACTTTCGTTATATAAATGCATGAACAGCAACAGCATCATGTTTTAAACACTCGGATATCACACACATGTTAATGCATTTCATCTCTGAACTTGGTGAATCCCTGATATATAATATTTTCCGCAAAATCAAGCAGTATTATCGCTTCGCTTTTGTCAATTTCGTTTTTGAATGTCTTTAAAACGTTAGCATTAAAGCTTTAGCAATGAAGTGGTACTGTGTAGGATTGCGGAATGAATCACATATGGAGTCGATAAAATCTCCAACATCATTTTCAAATGAAAAGTGTGATTCTATCTGTATGTACCCACTGCTTGTACTGTATTGTGTCACTAGACTCAAACTCGTGGGAAGCAAATAGGCTGCTTATGTACTCTTGTAGTGCCTCTTTGTTAGGACACTTGTCACAAGCATGTAAAATACAGTCACGACTATCTAGACTGCACACAAGTTTTGAAAGCACATCCTTATAGTTTGCAGTTTCTGGTAATGCTGCCTTACCTCACTCACGTCAGATGTAGCGCTACGCGCGTTCATCTGATATTCAGCGATAGACGAATTATTTCAGGAGCCAGAAATCCTTGAATCTAACTGGGCAAACGGCTTGTCCATCAATTTAATTGATGTACACTGTAGCCAACCACATCGAAACCAACCGATGACGCTCGTTACGTTTGTTGGATTGGTTGGATTCAAAACAGTTGCTTCTTCGCTACGTCACACCCTCTACAGCAGCCAGCGGCCCTGATTGGTCCGGTTAGAGAATAATGGCTTGAAATCTCTCTGATGGGCTTCAACATCAGATCGTTGCGCGGAAGTGCCTTACGAAAGTTACGTAGCGCATGATCTGACGTGAGTGAGGTAAAATGCTGCCACCAACAACTTTGCATTTTGGCGGTACTGACAGACACATAGAATGTGTACCTTTTGGACCCACAGCCACACACCTTTTAAGCCTCAATTCACGAAATGTCGATAATTCATAATTTTCTGAATGGCTATCTTTGAAAGCTGCATATAGCTCACTTAGATTAGCCAATAGCAAACGTTTCTGTTTGTGAATTTTGCCTTCATCTGTAGTGACAGACAACTATTCCTTCTTTCCCAGACACACTCTGGAAAATTCATCTGATTCAAAAACAGCTGAACCTTTTCTTTTGTCTGTTGTGATATCACATTGCCTAACTTTTCACCAAATATTGGCTTACTCCAAATGTGGTCTGAATTTTCTGTCTACTCCAGCTATCAGGAACTGGAGTTAGTATTTGAATCTTTTCTTTCCTTGATGCTATTTTTTTTACATTTTTGCACATGAGATTCTACAAGCACTCTACAATCATCACAATCATCTACACCTGTCTCAATTTGAGTTATGTTGAAGGTGAAGATTGTGCACATCCCAGGAAAAGATGCACGACAAAGGCTGACTATAATCTTGAATTTGCACACTTACTCAATTTGTGTTATGACCATCAATTTGCATAACGTGTTCTCAGCAGACATTTGAATAATTTTGACCTTTCTTTTAACATAGCTGTTTGTATTCCCTATTGTGCCTATATACTTGATTGGCGAACAGCCTAGTTTGCTGAGAGAAATGTCTTGTTGAAGATCATCTGTAGGTTGGAAAGCTTCTGTATTAGCCCCCTTGGTCTACGCTTTAGCTTTGCACAAGGGCCTGGCATTTCACCATTGACCTTTTTCACCTACATCACTATGAGGCACTAGAACGAGGCTTGAGTGGTAAAACCTCCCCAAAAGTAGCTTCTGGGGATGGGATGCCCCTTATCTGCCCAACTTTCCACCTGACCAATAGTAAGAGAGGAGACCAGCAGTATATTTTCTGTCCAGCTTCTGTGAGAAATTATTGACATTCCGTTTAGTTTACCACCCGAGCCTCATTTTCGTTTGGAATGCCGGCCAGGTGAAAAAGGCGAATTGAAGGTGTGAACTGTAGAAGTTTGAAATGTTTCAATTTGATTTCACAAACGTTATGCACCAGCTTGGTTGCGATTGTGAAGTAAGCTACGCTACAACAACCGAAACTAGACATTATCTCTCTCGATCCTGCTTGCTTTTTAGCGCGGTATGGAATTGATCTCTGCAAACGATGCCAATGACCGGAATGCCAGACGGAGTCGTGGAGAGAAATGATTATTGAGCGGAGCTACGTCAGGCAAAGGCAGGCTACTTCTGTATTGCTTAGTCCAGCTTCCTCAGGTGGTTGGCTGCATCTTGGCTGCTCCACTTTGGCCTTTTCCTCATTTAAAACAGCAGAGGGATCCTGTGGAATTAGTCACAAATCAGTGAAAAGGGCAAAGTATTTGCTGCTGTCTAATTTAATTTATATGTAAATTAGTGAGCATGCTTTTAGAACAAATGCTCCTAAAACACTTTTAATACTTTCATGTGATTTTAGTAGGCTACTTGATCAGTGACAAAGAAACAAATTACAGTAAATTTTACTTACTGAAAGCCAAATTCTCATGCCCACCAACTAGGGTTGGGACTTTTCAGAAATTTTCATGTTCGATTATTCAGAAAGTTAACAAACAGTTAATCGATTATTTGCGGAAAAAAAGACGTCATTTGCCCACTTTCAGAGCCATAGTCTACATACATGGGTTTGCGCCCATCTTCCCCACGCAAATTAATGTCAAAAAAACGCACATAAAATTACTTATATTTCTCCAAAGTTATTAAGGAAATACAGCATTTTGGCCTGCCGCAGCATGAGAGCGAAAGGATCAGTGTGCATTAAGGTGCGAACTTGCACCACATCAACCGTGTAGACCTGGTTGCGATGTTTAGGGATTTCGTGAAGGAATTGACCGTCAGTTATTAGAGCTCTAATGTAGCTTTTGTTTATGCTGTTAAATATTTTTTTCGACTGTATCCAGAGCTTAATGACGTCCCAGATTGTGAAATAAGAATCCAGCTCTTGGCTAGATTTGTCACAATGTTTTGAATGCAGCATACGGCTATCATGAGCATTTTTGAATGCACGACGAAATATGGAACTTTTCTGACCAAAATTGCTGGTGATAGGAAGAACTTTCACATAGTTTTGTTCAAACTCAGGACGAGAGGGCGGGCGAGCAAGGCACACAGGTATGCATATTCCAGTGGATCACAAGTTCATGCTTTCCGAGGCAGAGACAATTATTATAAAAAATTGACGCGCTCTGTAATAGCCTTCAGTAGCCAAGTAGGCTACGTTAAATAAAGAATAACATTTTTTTCTCAAATTACGTAGGCCTAATAAGCAGTAACCAATTTATCAACAGCATGCCTGTTTCCCTTCACATCGGAGAAAACATCGCGACTAGGCAATGCGCACATACTTTTTGCATAGCTGATATGAGAACAGTTCTCCAGTATCAGACCGCCTTTTAAATGACGTTGGTAGGTAACCGTGTCAGTGTAATTGCATTGAAATTTATAAGCTATAGGCCCATGTTTCTTGAGAAATGGTCCCACACTGCTATTCTCTTCCTAACCTCCTTCACCTCTCCTCGTTGTTGCGCAATAGCGTACCGGAAGATGTAGCTGCTCTAATGCGCAATAAATTAAACGATTATTCGCTAAGCTTTAATTTTTATTCGAACAAGCCTTAACAAACAAATAATCGATAATCGATTATTCATTAACAACCCTACCACCAACACACACACACACACACACACACACACACACACACACACACACACACACACACCTAAGTCTACCTATCTGCTTCCTTCCCATCCATGTCCTGCCCATCAACTAATGGAAAATAACAATCAAGGCCCAGTCATCTGTCTGTCCTCAAAAACAAGCCTGAGAGCTCCCCAGACACACACATGCACGCACACACACACACACACACACAGTTTGCCTGTCCTTAGAGACAAGCCTGAGAGCTCTCTGGACACAGACACACACACATACACACGAAAACAGAGAGAGAGAGAAAGTTTTGTTATGTCTCCAGATGTACACACACACACACACACACACAATGCATGTGAAGAGCCCCAATCTCAAATGACATGAGGCACAAATACACACACACACACACACACACACACAGTTTTCTGATTCAAGCTTTGCTGTAAAACTGAATACAATTACCATGACTTCTTCCCCCCCCTAAATACACAGTCCCATTAGTTCCCTTAATGAGACCAAAACAAATAAAACAATAAAATAATACATTTAAAAAAAACTAAATAAGCCACTAACAATAAAGCATTTAAGAGCAAAATCTAACCCTCTGCCTTTAACAGCACACTAAATGAGCTTTGACTCATCCCTTGGAGAGACGAAAAAGCAGGGGAAAAACCCATTAGGGATGCGATGCCACATTAACCAAAGCGAACTGAGATTTAAAACAAAATAAACAAGCAAAAAACATAATTTGTTGTCTGATTGTGTTTGTTTAGCCTCTCCATTTGCTGACTGAGAGGGAAGGGGTTTTTAACTGCTTCTTTCTGCCCAAGATAAATTAGATACACACACACACACACACACATATGCAAGGGGTTTTCAACCTCTTGTTATGTCCAATTTGTCTGATTACACTGCTTCACACACACACACATTTCACATGGAAGATTGAGAGAACACACTTAACATGCATACACCCAATCATGTACCCTCACCCACACAAGCATACACACACATCCAACTTATAACCATTCTGAACAGCCCAGCTAATCATGTAATTCTGAAACATTTTGTGTGAAACAGCAGCCAAACCAACCTAGGAAATGATTGGCAGACAATCTGGCAGTGAGTTTTGAGGTGCTGCCTGGCAGCAGGTGTGATTTGTATTTTTGTCAAGGACTAAGGTGGCAGAGGGATTTCCATAGGGAAATACACTTAGATGGAACCATATCCAGAATTAGGCAAAGTTTCAACACTTTTCCAAAGTGTCAAAATAAAAGAAATACTCTCAAATCTCCCTCTAGTCTAACATCTAGATGTCTAGCGCAATACCTAAATTGTCATAGGTTTTACATGTATTCATCAAATTAGCAAGTGCAGGCATGTTAGACCATTGGGTGCAATGATTGGACAGGTAATGAATGACGAAAAGTCTTCCTAGAACTTTCGCTAAAGCTTCCATTTACATTGACAAATTGTTATTGGTCATTTAAAATTAAGATTTTCTCAAAATTCCATCCAAATAATCCCACCCAATCTTAAAGTGTCCAAAAAGTGGAAACTCAAAAAATCACTTTCTCTGTCTCTGTCTCTGTCTCTCTCTCTCTCACACACACACACACACGCACGTTTCCAGGTTGGGTTTAGCTTAGTCACGACTGCACTGATTTAATTCAGGCCACTCAAGCAGAACTATTTAATCAACTTGGCTCTTCAGGCAACGTGAATGTGTTTGAGGTCTGCCTTACACACACAACTTAATCAGTTCCAGTCCTCTAAAACCATATGCAATCAACCAGGAGACACTGCAAGAGTTGTCACAGGGGCGTTCTTCACCAACTGTGTCATTAAAAGAACGACAAAATGCTTAATCCTCACAAACATCCACATTTATTACTGTAAGAGTTACTCACACCGGAGTTCTCTTTTGGAATTTTATTTGTTGTGTTACGTCTCGGTCGTCCGTTGGGAACATCTTTTAACTGCTTCTTAAAGAGACACCTGGCAACGTTTTCACTGTTAATTTACCAGCCTCAAAGTCTCTTTGATGATTAAATGCTTCATTACGGGTTGAATGATGGATCTCTCTGCTGCCCCCTTATGACCCCTCATGGAGACAATATCTCCCCCCCACCCCACCCCCCACCCCCCACCCCCTGAGGACCCCTCTTGATTGCAAAAAAAAAAAAAAAAGTATAGCTATTGTTCTTCCCGAAGCAACAGTTTTAAAAAGGCATGTAATTGCATGTGGAAAAATATGATAGTCCAAAAGTGTTTTTTGATGCTCAAGAGAAGTGTCTTAGTATTTCTATCTCTATCAGACATTTTTTGTAGCACACATTTTTACAGACCCCCTGGCAATGTGCCGCGGACCCCAGTTTGAAAACCAATGTCTTAGTCAACGCAATGCACAGAAATGATCAACTCTGGTTTTTACTCACTAGCTTGCAACTAAATTCATATTTATTGGTGTGAATGTACAACGTGGTCAATATTTTTTTTTAAGATTCAGCAGCTGTAGGTGGAGCTACAGAGTTAGAAAATGGCAGTCCTACCTAGTCCTAAAAATGTGACACCAAAACAAATACTCTGATAAAAACTATGCCTCAAACATTGGCAAAAAGTTGCCTTGATTAGTCTGTCAAAAAAGTCAGCAGTACAAGAACAACCTGCACTCACACAGGACAAAGTTCTAACACACCTCTTTATAATAAAGCAGTGCCACAAACTACACACACAAACTACACACACGTGCGCGCTGCGCCTGCCATGCTCCAATAAAACTCCCGCACCCCTTTGCTGTTGAAGTCCGAGGCTGTCGGTGGCAGGTTCCAAATTGAAAGTGCCGACCTCACAAGGGGTTGAGATGGTGAGATCCCAAAATACCAACACTGCCATAACTCACCCATGACAGGAGAATCACAGGGAGGAGAGGAGAAGGGGGCCAATGATCTGTGTGTGTGTGTGTGTACTATAATCTCCCAAAGGCTCACTATTGCTTTCATTCATTCACTCTCTAACTCTTTCATTCACTTACTCATTCATTCATTTATTCATTCATTCATTAATTCACTCACCCATGATAGAAGTAGCGGGAGGTGAGGGGGCCAGTAATCTGTGTGTGTGTGTGTGTGTGTGTTTATCACTATCATCTTCCAGAGGCCCACTATCACTTTCATTCATTCACTCACCAACTCTCTCATTCACTAACTGCATTCATTCAGTCATTCACTCACCCATGATAGGAGAAGTTGCGGGAGACGAGGGGGCCAGTGATCTGTGTGTGTGTGTGTATCGCTATGATCTTCCACAAGGCCCACTACCTATTTCATTAATTCACTCTCTAATCCTTTCATTCACTCACTCACTCACTCTGTCATTCACTCACCCATGATAGGAGAAGTCATAGGAGGCGAGTAATCTGTGTGTGTGTGTGTGTGTGTATCACTAAAATCTCCCAAAGGTCCATCACTTTCATTCATTCACTCTCTTACTCTTTCATTCTCTTACTCATTCATTAATTCATTCATTCCCTCCACCAAGGAGGTTATGTTTTTGGTCGCGTTGGTTTGTCTGCCTGTTTGTCAGCAGGATAACTCAACAAGTACTGCACGGATTTGGATGAAATTTTCAGACAATGTGTATATTGGGACAAGCAAGAGCTGATTCTCTTTTGGTGGCAATCGGTGGTCCGGAACATGATCTAGAATTTATATTGTGTCTCTGACCACATTGCCTTGGCGGAGGTCTGTGCTCTCTGAGCACTTTCCTAGTTCATTCATTCATTCAGTCACTCACCTATGATAGGAGAATCACCAGGAGGCGAAAGGGTCAGTAATCTCTCACCAGAGCACAAACAGAGAGTATCACTTGATCACTCGATGGAATATAACACTGCTTTCTGATTGGCATTCCTCACATCTCAATATCACCATATAATATCAACTAAACAAAAAACTGTTTGCCAACTGTGTAGAGCCCATTCCTCAGGATTTAATGTAGTT
>JAODXP020000188.1:417617-455033 GCA_027497455.2 Sardinella longiceps
CACACACTGCTTTAAGTGTGGCCATCGATCCTGTGAGACAGGGCTGTTTCCAGCTGAAACGGATTCTTGCGGCCTAACATACACACACACACACACACACCTTGTCCCTGACCCACCCTCTTTTTTTCATCGGTGATACACAGACTTTTATTCCACAGATGTGCACTAATGTGCTGTTTTTAGCTTCAGTCACGCAACTCATTTTGGCCTCAGTCTCCTGTCCTCCTGAGTTTCAGCGAGGAGAACAAATTCACTTCTGTTCTATTCTCTCCCTTCCACAGACGAGACTCAACCAGATGAAAGTAGAATAGTACAGGGGTCTTCAGCGTTCTACAGGAGACTCAGGACTGGGATTAACTTGCATGCACCTATGCATTGCCTGGCTGTAACTTCATGGCTCTCATGCCTGTTTTGTGTTCGTTCCATGCATCGGATCATGCAATCAAACTGTGACAAGGCGCAATATTGACAAAAAAACTTGAGTGGAGACCTCCATCATTGTGCGTTTTGACTGCGTAATGCTGCAACAAGGCTAAACACACAAAATGGTGAATCTCACACAGGGGCACAAACACTAATGCTTGGTCTAACAAGTAAATCCCAGCCCATAGGCTTACAGAGACAGAGTAGAGAGAACCTGTGTTAACGGTGTAAAAAAAGGTAAAAAGAAATAAAGGGTATTTGAAAATGTGGTGGCAACTGCAGTCATTTTGTAACCTGATTCACATCAGATACACCGCTAGCAGCTCTGCACAAGCATTAGACATTGCACCCATTAGTAAGGAGGAGCTGTGACGTATCTCTTACAAATGAACAAAACGCAACTATTATACACTAAACTATTAAACACAGTTATATATGAAAGAGATATCTGTAGGCCTATTCTGCAAGTTAAATAGATAATAGTGGCAATTATGCAACAGATACTGATGTTTATATTTGTTTGAAATCGTTGAGAAATTAGAAATCGCGTTGCATCATGGGATGCAGTGTTGTCACGGGTTGCTTTCAATGTGAGTGGTTGAAGTAAGATGACAGGCAAGTCCAATTATTTGTAAGGATTGTTGATGACATCCAGTCTTCTGAACAACTCTCATATGAAGAGCTTTCAGAAGAGCTTGCAGATACCTGCAGCGTAACGAATGGAGTGTTTCTCAAAGTCGAGAATACTTCCTAGGTACCACACTCGAAAAATGGGGTTGCATCAGTGCATCCTTGAAAAATCTATGAACAAAGACCTCTGTCCTCGATAGGATTTAGAAGGATTTTTGACTTTGGAACAGTACTTGAAATGCAGCCTTCCAAGCATGCTTCCTTGACTTTGAGAAACACTCATGGCCTGACGTAAGTGAGAATAGTCATTTTGACCCCTATTGAATAATTCTGGAATTGTGACCTAAGTCAACCTGATCCTAAGTTCAGTGCGTCCAACACAAAGCGGAATGTTGAAATTGGGCACTCATGAATTTGCATTTCCATCACCATCATCATGAGTGAAGTGGAAAAAAAGGGATAAATATCAAGCATAGACTTTTCCGGAACAATTTAATCATTCTTTTCCACTGACCAATTAAGCTGTTATCTGGGCTGCACATTAAGTGTTTTTGTTCTGGCTCATCCTTGTCTGGAAGCATAGAACAACCACAGGGACAGTAAACAGTTTGATTTTGTGAAACAGCAAGTGCTTTAACTGCCACACTAAATTATAAGCAACGTAGATTGTGTCTCTCTCTCTCTCTCTCTCTCTCTCTCTCTCTCTCTCTCTCTGTTTCTATGCACTTTTCTCTCAATGGGGAATCATTCCAAGGACGGGTGCACAATCATGACTGCCAACTATGGTTTTCAGCAGTTAATTGAGTTCATCCCTGTCCACATGCAGAGAAAAAACAGGGCCATGGCCTTAATTGAAAGAATAAATTGAACGGCTAAATTGAATGACTAAACGAAAAGACGTAGAGAAGTTTTAATCACATCCGATGAGCATAGATGATGATGATGATGATTGCTGAGGTGTCCTACAGGGACTTTAAAAAATATTCCTCTCCATCATAACAACCACAGGATATGTGCAATAATATTTTTTTGTCCACATAAAATCAAAGAGAATGGCAAATCCTTGGTCTCGGAACATTCAAACATTCTGTAATAATAATCTGCACAGGCTGAAACGGAGTTACCATGGTGACAGCATACAGCGTCACAGGGTTGCCAAGGCAGTGGGTTCTTCCTAACGTGCTTTGGTCTCTTCTTCGTCTCCCTACTAACCAAGCCAGACCATATTTTATTTGTAGGATTCTTTCTACTCCTGTCAAGAAATCAAAGAAATTGTCAATTAAAAGACATTTACACCATGCAACTTTCCATATTACAACTCAAAGCTATTCAAACACTTACTGACATGACAGCTTGACATCAGAAATAATCACCACCAGTGCTGTAACTTATAAGGAAGAAGTGCAAGGACTACACTACAACAGCACGGTAAGGACAAAGCGTCCCGGCCTGATTTTCTTCAAGATGCTCTCCTGATACTTACAGAATATATTAATATTTTGATTATTATCTTTAAAAATATATAGTTTGTTAGCTACAGAGTTTATTTGAAGAATGAAGGTGTAAATAGAGTAATATACCAAAAATAAAAAATCACAGCAGGCAAATGGACATCTCAAATTGCATTTCAGAATGAATTGAGTAAATAAATGAGATAAATGTTTTATCCAATAACTTACTATTTATATCAGCAGCTTCAGTAATCTGCTGCATGCTGTTTTGGCTGGGCTTTTCTAAGGTGATAATAAGTGAGATACTGCCCCCTTCAGGAAGATTCTCAAATTGCATCTACAGAGTGGCGACGAAAGCAAATGTGGAAGCAGACACAGAAATGTCACATGGATTAGAAAGAACACAAACAGTGTCACCTCTGCAGAAATGTATTGTAACCAAGTAAAAATACTTCACTACAGTACTTAAGTATGTTTCGGAATGTCATTTTTGACTTAATAATAGAATAATGATACATTTAATTTAGAGGCGCCTTTCATGACACACAGGTAAATGTGCAAAGTATAAAATCGTAACATTATTAAAAGTAGTCATTGTATAATAAAAGAAAAATCTACTAATCTACACAGGTGGGTTTTGAGTTATGTTTTTAAGAATGTGGTTGTGTCTAACTTTTATGTGTGGAGGGAGGTAATTCCAGAGTCTGGGTGCAAGGGAACTGTTTCATTTTTTCCCTAACTTTTGAACAATCACCATTACCATGTTTGGCTGGTGATTGGGGGACAACCCGCCGTCTCATGAAACAGATGATGAGCTGAGCTTTTAATGAAGTATTCTTGAAATCCCAGGGTGGCAAGTTGTCCAATTTCATTATTCTCTGAAGTGGTAAAGGGTGTAAATCCAAAGGTCAAAGTTGCCTCAAAATGGCAAAATGCCATCTACAGCAAAATGGCCATAAAAGTGTAAATTTTCTCCAAAATGAAGAATTTTGCAATTCCGAGTTTTGGATATGTGTAAGGGTAATAACTTATCCCTACCATATCAAATTTGTAGGTTTCTAACACCTATCCCACATGGCCATTTCAGGTCCTAAAGTTACAGGACCTCTTCATTTTTCCCCAACTTTTGAACCATCACCATTACCTTCTTTGGCTTGTGATTAGGGTCAACCCACCGTGTCATGAAGCAGATGATGAGCTGAGCTTTTCATGAAGTATTCTTG
Source organism: Sardinella longiceps (assembly GCA_027497455.2). Taxonomy (NCBI): domain Eukaryota; kingdom Metazoa; phylum Chordata; class Actinopteri; order Clupeiformes; family Clupeidae; genus Sardinella; species Sardinella longiceps. The sequence goes on from JAODXP020000188.1 coordinate 421,345, forward strand.
ATATCCTAATGTAGCAAGATGTCAAATTTCATTATTCTTGGAAGTAGGAAAGGGTGTACAGTAAATCCGAAGGTAAAAGTTGCCTCAAAATGGCAAAATGTCATCTATTGCAAAATGGCCAGAAAAAGGGTACATTTTCTCAAAAATTAAAAATTTTGCGTCTCCAATTTTTGGATATGTTTAAGGGTAATAACTTATCTGTCATATCAAATTTTTAGGTTTCTAACACCTATCCCACATTGCCATTTCAGGTCCTTAAGTAAGGGGACCGTTTCATTTTTTTCTAATTTTGACCATGATCTTAAGACAATGTAAAGGAGTTGAGTTAGCTTCATCAGTTATAAGCTGTCTATGGACAAGTGGACTGTTGCAGAGAATTGAAAAATGGGTTTACAACCAACACTATTTTCCCAGGGGGCTCCTAAACATTGAATCATTTTCAAAACAAACTCATGTTTGAGGCATCAGAATTTCCCAGATGTGAGAGATAGCAAGTTTCTGAAAGTTTGCAGACACAGTTTAGTACCTAGACTATTTACATACAAAAGCCTGTGGTTGAGTCTCCAACGGTTCTGGTGGTGTTACAGTTAGAAGTTGGCAAAAATGCTCACAGGCACTTTTTTGGAATAGGGGGAGGGTGCATTCAAAGGCATGGACTAATAATTTTGCACACCTATCCTTGAGAGGTGTGGGCACATAATATCTGAAAATCAGTCAATTCTGAGGGGGTCAAATTTGACCATTGGTCCATTTGACACGCAATGACCCTTGAAATGTTATTACCCATTTTTTTCAAGTCAGAAAGCGGCATAAATCCAATGCATTTCAATGATAGAATGTTTAATTACTACCATGGAATGTCGGAATGTTCAGGTGTGAAACAAGTCCATTGCCTGCAGATGTAGATTGAAAGATACATGTAACTGCCTTGTTCCGCCTACAATTGAGTTCGGTCTATCTATCAATGCCAGACTATACATTTATGTTATAGGATGGCTTGCTGGGCAAGATCTATGCCGCCCATTGAGGAAAATCAGTAATAACATTTTTAGTAAAAGTAAAAGCCTTGCAATGGAAGAATTTGATCTCTGACCAGCGGGTGGTGGAAGTGTTTGTCTGTGCAGTGCTCAAATACTCTTCACTACTCGGGCACTACTACCACTGGTGTAGTCACAGGTTCATTATTTTGATTTTTGAAAGTTGGCAACCCTGTACTCCTAATAGAGAAGTGGTAACACTTTTGACTGGTAATCAGCTGATCTAGGTTCTTGATTTCTACATTCTGAGTGTCTGTGGCTTTGAAGAGTAAAATTTCCCCTCTAATAACTTTGTTGTCTAACAGGAACTTGTTTAAAAGTGATCGATATTCAGAATCGTTTTTTTTACCGTAAACGATGACTAAGGACTTTGCCAAGGTATTGTAAGGCATCTGAGGTTGTATTTGAAAGAGGGAGGAGACTAGACTGGTTAACCCAGTCACATGAGCACACAAAAGAACATTGTTTTTTTCTTTTTCAATTGCTTACACACAATTTTGAAAGCTCTTTTTTTCAACTCCTTGATTGCTTGAAAAATGACACACTTCAAACAAAACATACATGATTCAGTAAAAACACACATTTGTAAAAATGTTTTGTTTCATTTCACAAACACAATGATCCAATAATGCACTGTAAAAAGGGATTTGTAACGGTTACTTGAAAAACTTGTGTGGAAACTCATCTCAAATGAGTAAACATAACTTTTCTTTTTCAAGTTATAAGTGCTTTACATCTAAAAAGATCTCAAACTCATTTCAGGCAACGAGTTTCCACACATTTTTCAAGTAACCATTAGGCTACAAATCCTTTTTTACAGTGAGACATACTCTATGACTGCCACCGTTTCAACTTATAATTTATTTGTCCCCAGCTACTCAACACACCAATGCATAATATTGCTGTGAAAGTGCTGCAGTATTTTTTACATTTGGAGAGAGGGACAGACAGAGAGAGAAAAAAACAGAGAAAGAATATTTATATACGTATAATTCTGTCATAAATTGGCATAGACCAAGTTTTGATAGGTGAGGGCCAATTTAGGGACCCAACATTAAACCGAGGGCCACAAAAGGGGTGAGGGGAAGGGAAAAAAATCCCAGTATCATTTTAATGACCAGGTTGCATCTCTACAATTTACATTTATTGCAATAAACAAATGCCTTTATATGCTGCTTAACACCACTAAAAGGAAAATCATTCTTTCAAAGCAATGTACACACTGTTAAAAAACGATTTGTAATGGTTACTTGAAAAATGTGTGGAAACTCGTTGCCTCAAATGAGTTGAGTAACTATAACTTATCTTTTTAGATGTAAAGTGCTTTTAACTTGAAAAAGACAAGTTATAGTTACTTAACTCATTTGAGGCAACGAGTTTCCACACATTTTTCAAGTAACCATTACAAATCGTTTTTTACAGTGCAGTTTTAACAGTTTTACAGATAATTATCAGATGTTTCCGCGGCCATACTCCCATACACACACATAGCCTACTTAAGCTACTTTTCCATAGAATAATACCTACTCTACACTGGCTCACCGCTAGTCTAAATGAGGGCCACAATTACATTCATCACTGCACATGCTCAAAGAGCCTTATAAATAGGGAATTGACATGTGTCACTTCTTCTGTGTGATCTCAGTGAAAACACACATTGCCTATTCCCTCTGCTGCACAGTAAGCACACTCAACAGAAGGACAATGATCTCCAAGTTTGTCGAGGTCCTACAAGTGGATGTCATCTTGAGTGTCGTTCTTGTAGGAATAGAAACTCTGATGCAAAAGGACTTCATTTGTCCATGTAATGCAAGCAATGTTTTTTTCTACAATATACTTCTGAGTTGTTCATGTTTGATTATAATATGTCTTACAATCCTCATCCATATGCGTCAGTACACAAATAAGGTGAAGAGAGATGAAGAAAGTGCCTGTGAGGATCATAGGAGTGAAGAATGGGTTTGTAAAACTCATTGGGAGAGTTTGAAAAATCGCTGTAAGGAGCATTGTGGCGCAAGTTGGAATAATTTTAAGAATAAATGTGAACAACTTTGGATAAGAGGCAAGACACTTTGGACAAAGTCTTTGATGAAAAAACTTTGTCTTAAAGTTGCGGGCATAATATTCCACCCACTTTCCTGTGCTCTTTTGCTCTTTTTGTTTGATTTGTTGGACATTGGACTGTCATTGCTAACGCCTGTGTTAACTTGGGTCATCCTGTGGTACTTTACCGGAGATTACTATGTTTGTAGCATGAGCCCTGGGGAAGGTTTTTGGGAAGACACTTCAAAAAGTGTACCCAAAAAATGGTGCAAGCCTCCTGGTGATTCTTCTTCTGATCTACAAAATTCATCAGCAACATGGTTTCTTCAGTCTCAGGTATGGCTGCTGATTCTAATATTATTATGATATACATGTAGTCCTGAGAAAATATTACAGTGTCTGACTTGATGTAGGTTTGGGCTGGGTAATACAGCGAAACATTTGATAACTTTTGGCTGATAGTCCTAAATGTGATGATGATATGGCCTCATCAAAATTACGATTCAATTCTCATATACTTTTAAAAACAATGTTCCCTGATTGTGGGTTTTCTGTTTCATTTTTATTTGCAGACTCTGCTAGTATGCCTAGTCTAGTCAGTGCCACACCCTTGACCACAAAAATGTTCTTGTACCACAGTTTTTAAAATGATTAGTTACTCTCAGATGCTTTTGTGTTTAAGCAAAGACTTCGGCTCATATTTTGCGGTGATATTTATGTCAGCATATCGGTGAACATGGACCACTCTGTGAGTTTCATATCTTTGTAAACAGACGTTGAATGCGTTTTAGGAAGGATTGTTCAACATCACTGCCATTGTGGAAGTGGGGGATGTTCCTGCAACAACACTTGTCAAAATGTCAATCTAACCATTGTATTTCATCATAATTGATCCGAAAACAAGGCTTTAAAACATGTGCTTTAACTCCCCACAAAACTAGATTCCAACTAGATTCCACCTGGGTTTCACTGTTACAATGACCAGACATACTGCATTCAATTAACAGAATGTTTTTGTTTGTTTTTTTAATAATTGCCCAGCCCTAATGTGGAAATGACAATCAATTATAAATCATTTAAAAAATAATTATGAAAAATTATGATCGTAATGACAGTTATTCTGTTACTGAATCACACTCTTTCTCTTTCAGCTGTTTTCTATGAAATTATTCTCTGCCCTTACTGGGTGCCTAATTGTACACAGTATTTATCTGGCCTATATGTCCGTCATGGATAGCCAAAGAAATACTACATCACCCGATCTGAATAGTGTGAGCCAGACCGAAACAAAGGACCAATCTCACAGTGACAAAGACGATGCAAATCTGGTGGACCAGTCACACGGTGAAAATCAGAATGCAAATCCAGTGGAGCTGACATCCTGGCTGACGAATCCAATGGAGCAGTTACTGAGTGACAACCAGGATACAAATCCAATGAGTGAAAACCGATTTGAAAGTCTGGGGGACCAGTTTGAATATGACAGTCAGGATGATGTCCCATTCCTAGCTTCGTCAAATAAAGGTCGACAAAGAAAAAATCAAAGGAATAAAAGAAAGAATAAAAGGACCAGACCAAAATGCATGCTGCTATGAGAGGTCAAGGAGCTCAGCAAGCCAAATAATTGCAACACAATGTTAGGTCAGATCAATGATCTTAAGCACTTAAGTACCATATCAATATACAGTACTAGGACTAGCTACCATATTACACTGTAAAAGAACTATGGGTAAATCCAACAGTAAGCATTTATTAAGCATGGGTTAAATCTTAGTTTTACTTTGTTAATGATTTATAATATCTCTTAATACTTTCTCATAATCATTAAACTTCATGGTGAATAAGGCCATCTCATTTTTGTATATTCTCAACTTAAGAAATTATTATTTTGATTAGATGTCTATCTTAACTCCAATTCATTTCATCATGCATTATATATTTGTTAATATTTTTGATCCGAATTTGTAAAGCTTTGTTTGACATTGTTATCGTCAGATTAAATACGGGGATTCAAATTGTTTGAAACTTCTTTGACATCACATCTTATTTTACACGTAGTAAGGCTGCAGCCATTCGTCCCTCATGCTTTTTCACTGCCCTCAAAGTATTTCAGCAAATCTCATTGATGTGTGCATTAAGGCTATTGCTTCTCATACTTTACAGTTAGTCTGGCTATGGCCAATAAACCAACCCCAATTCAAGGAGGTCATATTAGCGTTGCTTTTCAAACCCCTTTCACAATAACAGCCAATACTAATATAGACATCCAGTACCAAGGATAGAGTGATGTGATTGGTCCGACAAAACTCTAGAGGAGAAAATTATGGTTATTTTAGACCTGCATAGCAAAACTATTTGCTAGGGTTTGTCTTCATCTGTCTAGATAGATATGTCCAGATAATGAATGCATAATTTGTAAAAACTTCCCTCTTAATTCACATTGATTCAGTTAAAGCAGGATGTGGGCTGTTTTACTGGAATAACTTGTGTAACAAATGGGAGCTGTGGTACCTTACCTGATTCAATGTGAATTCATTCAATACAACTGACACAATCTTATGTAATTACTGCCATCTAGTGTTCATTCATCGCAGCCACAGCAAGGCAGAAATGTTGGAGGCAACAATGTGCGACAAGTAAAATTTCATGTTTATTGATCAGACAGAATTAAATGTTCCAAGTTGTTCATTTCCCCCCCCAAACACAGGTTGACCTCAAAAGAAATCCCAGAATGAACAGGACAGAATTGAAGTTTTTGTGTTAAACTTGCAATATCATAAACAGTCCATTCATCTAATCTACATGATGTGCAGTATAACAACTTGTTTGATGCAGCACAACAGCCAAAACTTCTGGCCTCGATTCACAGTTGTAATAAATAATGACTTACATCCTTCACATAGACTTGCCTAGATGCATAGCTTTGGTGACATTGTCAGGAAGTCTCGTTCTTCATAACTTCATTGTCTGCAGATAAATAGAGTTTAGACCCATTTTGGAGACTAACATTTCCAAATCTGGATATATATATACTGTATATAATACAGATGTGATTTCAAACGAACTACAGTATATTTCATACAAACTTCCAAAAAAAATAGTAAGACAGAAGTGGTTCATTGTGACAAACAAGTTAAATAAATATACTGCAAAGATCTTGTCTGTGATGTAAATGTATGTCTGCCATTGACATCCTATGGGCTCCTTTTAGACTGATAGATGGTGATAAGTACACAATAAAACAAGTAACTGGGTAGATCGTGGAAGGCCAAGTAACAAAGACTTTCCAAAATCTTGGTTCGCATTACTGTAAGGCCTTCCTTCCTCTTTGACTTCAATTTACAGGACACAGAAACCATAAACCAAGGTAAAAATTAAGTTAAAAAGAAATTTAAAAAAAAAGAAAAGTAAAACAAGGCAACATTCAGGATAGTAGAGTTATTCCACCAATAACATATATTTTAAAAGAGTGTCTCCAACAGCAGTGATGATTATAATTGCACTATACCTATTTGAATTCCACAGAGCCTAGACAAAACATGGCAATGTACCTTTCCATCTTTGGATAAACATAAACACTTCACACTTCCTTAAAGGAGAAATCTAGTGTGAATCAGTCAATAGCCCTGTTGGTTCCGGTACCTGAATGCTGTCTAAGAAAAAAGAGGAGAAAATTTGACCGAATAACAAACTGATTGCTAATGATGACTGAATGTGGCATAATGAAATGAAACTGTTGCAGTTGTTATGCCCCATTGCCTTAATGTTAGTTGCTTGTTCACTGCTTGGTCTATGTGAAATTTTCTTGTTCTTTTTCTTACCTACAGCACTTGGTGAGTTTGAACAATAGGGCTATGGATTGATCGTGTTTCTCCTTTAACAAGCTTTTATAATTAATTACGGACAATTATTCCAACCTCTACGCTTATGAAGCTTCATATTTTATAATATATTTCACATTTTTCCTATTTTGACCACATATTGTGTATCTGAACTTATTTAAAATAATAATACTAATTAAAAAAAAAAAACATATCTCTCTGTGGCTCTGTGGACTTCAAACCAGTGTTTTGCGAAATACATTCTCTAGAAGTTGATTCGGTCAATGCGTTCCTGTTCCATCTGAGACCTAGCCTTCTTCTTGAGCAGGAGGATGTGTTCGGCGAACTCGCGGAGCGCCCCGCGACCCGCTCCGCTGTGGCACGCATACTTGGCTGCGTTGAGCGACACCAATGGGGCATCCAGGGGTACTGCACTCAGGCCAGATAGGTTCAAGCACTGCACGTCTGGCTCATCACTCCCTGTTGCATAGCAAAAAGATTATGACTACATCGGGGAATTTCACAATACCAATGTAGATCAAGAACAAGTGAAGTGACAGTGAAACAAGGCTTGACCGAGCCACTTCAACTCATCCTTGCTTAATGTTCATAAGGTTTTGAGCTTGTTTACTAGTCAACACAAGGAACGCACACGCGAACGCATGGATGCCATGATGCGTAGCTTTAATCGCAAAGTCTAGTAAATACCTTTCCCGACGTGTGTGATAACATGGGAGTCAATGAAGCAGCCTGCGCTTGCTTGTGCGCGTAGCTTGACCCTTAGTGACCGATGCGTTTCTTGTGTTGACTATGAATCGGCCCTAAGAGAGGGCTAGGTCAAGATAGTGTATACATACCCATGTAAGCAACCTCCTTCCAGACCAGTCCTCGGTCTGTCCTCAACTTCTCCACCTCTGCCAGCTTATCCTTCACGTTGTGCCTGATCGCACAGCCAAGCTGTTTCTCAAGCTTGATGGCCATCTCCTTAGGAATGGGGTTATCACTGGACGAAACAACAATTACCTGGGAAGGATAGGAGAGAGGAGAAAAGGGTCACATGACTTGCTGGATTCAGAGTGGACACAGATACCGTCATTTCCCAACTATTAGCAGCGGCTTATACATTGATTTTGCTAAATTTCTTCCGCTATGAGGTTAAAACAGGGGGGCAGTTAATTTGTTTTCTTTTATTTACTTGCATAAAACACTGTCCTGCAGCTTATACACAATGCGGCTTATATGCGGGAAATTGCAGTATAAAATCATAACTCTGAAGTGAATAATGAAACACTTCAAAGTTATTTCAAAAGCAAACAGTCTCCTTGGAGACTACCAAAAATTTGTATTTTTGATTCAAGTCGTCAAGGCGGGGTTAAGTTGTCAACTAGCAAAGATTCCAAGGTGCATTCTATAGAACAGTATCCTAGGAGATTGATAAACTCCAACTGAAATGGAATATTCAGTTAAAGAATCTGATTATTCCATGTCCAGTACATTAATGTCCAAGTGACCGCACTCAGCGTTATGTGATCAGTGTGTTTGTATATCACTCTTACCTCCACATCTTCTTTCTGCAGCATGCGAATGCCAATGATGTCTCGGGTGTTGAGAGAGACCATCTCCAGCCCCTCTGCCGACACATAGATTTGGCCGTCCGTCAGGCAGCCTGACAAGTTGCAAAGGAGCAGCCGAACGACCTCTGGCTTGTCCTTGCCAAAGTAGCCATACCTATGGACATTGGAAAGTACAGAAGGTGAAGTAAACACATATCAAAGAGGACTAATATTGTGCAAAACTTTCTATAGGTTTTTTAGGCATTTTCAACACAAAAATGCATTGCTGGGAGCAAGCACACCTAACTGAACGTTCACAACAAGAGCTACTAAAGTGAAAGTCATTCACTTTCTACGGGCAAGAGCAACAAACACAACAAAAGCTACAGCTCTAAAAGTTTCAGCTGTAAAATCTAAATGCTGTGCTGTAAATGGAATAACAACAGGCACGTCCTGAGTGATATAGTGATCTGAGCGAACATAGACATTTTAGCAGCTGCTTTTTTGAGCGACAAAAGCGATTTTACATCTTTAGTAACTCTTGGTGTGAATGTACTGTACAGTAAAACATTCATTCCCCTTACCTGAGCACTCTCTGCTCTGCCACGGGCCAGTCAATGTCCACATCGATGTCCACACTGTACTCTGCACCCATCTCATAGTAGGCCACCTTCCCACCCTACAAGAACACAACACACACATGGAGACGTGAAGTTATCACCCGGTCTGACAAATGGAATACAGTTTCTTTTAGACAATAGAAGGGAGACGTGAAGCTATCACCTGGTCTGACAAATGGAATAAAGCTTCCAATAGAAAATAGAAATAGACTATAGATCTATAGAGTATGGGAGTAAGTAATAATAAAAAAAAGTCTATCAACTAAGGCCTAGCCAATTTTTCTCGGTTTGTAACAAGCCTTCCGTGATCAGATTAAATCATGCATTCTTTCTATGCACTGGGTTAGCCTTTCCAATGGTGCAGGTCACAGGCCTCTGTCTCAAGAGGGTAAATAGCATGAACCCTTTATGAACCTATTCTCCATTGTTGTCTTGTTATGATCTGTGTTGATGAAACATACTGTATAAGTAGGCTATTTGTGTTAATAAAATATATATAGGCTACCATACCAAGACAAGCAAACAAAACAAAAAGTGTCCAAAAGTGCCATCAAACAGGTTAGCCCAGAACAGGGGAGTCTGGCTGCATTTGGTGACGTTTGGTGAACGTCCTTTTGGCTTTTCAGTCACACCTATGTTTTCAACGTCTGTCAATGAACATTGAAGGTGTGACTTGACTTTACTTTGTCCAAATACAAGTCAGTCCAGGTTCCAACATCATTGGAATGTATAACTCATAAGGGACTGTTTCCAAGTCCAAATACCATACCTGGGAGTAGGGTTGGGCGATATGGCCTTCAAAGTACATCACCATATTTTCTGTTTTTTATCACGATAACGATAACTGACGATAAAAAGTATATTAGGCCTACAAATTTAACACAGGGTTCATACAGGTGCCTGAAACCCTTGAAAATGCTTGGGTTTTAAATGTTGCGTTTTCAAGGTTTAGAAAGACACTTCTTGAAAATGTTGTACAGGTAGCCTAATCAATTGTAAAGTAATTGCTGCCTATAAATATTCACCTGACAGAGTTGTTTGTGAAGGAAATATAAAATTATGATCCTAAACCTGACAATTGTGCCACTGCGTGAGTGAGTGACCACGCCTCTCCCAAACTCACTTCATAAACTGTCCATGGCAATGCATGTAAGACGCGTTTACAACGCAAGCAGCAGATAGACCGATGTGATTTTTTTGTACAGGGCGGTTTTCAACATAATAGAATATTAGCAGCAATGTTGTCACAGGCGAGAGCCTACAGTTGACATAGAAAATAATTTCCAAAGTGCCAGAACCAACCACCCCTTTTAGATCGCTAGGTCAGCATTGAGTCAGATTGCGTCTAGTTTATTTGTGCTTCCATTTGCGCTCAGATAATCAACATGTTCGTAACAGCAACGGAGAAAGAATAAGCAATTCTTCCCGCGTATCATAGACTGTAGACCTTCTGTGAGTAACGTATTTGTGAAGAGAAAAAAAACGTGTTCAATAGACTATGCATGACAGTGCGCATACACCAGTCTATGCAACTTCAGTTCGCTCCATCTCTCCACTGATCAAAGTTTGCCTGCCCTTGTTGATGCTGCCCTGACATCGCGGCAAGAAACCTTGAAACTGTGATTTGACATGTTGAATGTTTGAAACTACTTGCAACTACATGAAAACTTTGATTCACACCGCTGCGGTTATCTCATGTTGTCTTAAATCTTCGGTCTGAATTTGAATAGGCTTTAGGTTAAGCTACGTCAGCTACTTCCATAGCTGCACTCAAACAGTAACGTAGGCTATTTGTGAAGAGAAAGAAAACGTGTTCAACATATGTGCGCATACACCAGTCTATGCAACGACTCTACTTCGCTCCATCTCTCCACTGACCAAAGTTTGCCTGCCCTTGTTGATGCTGCCCTGACATCGCGGCAGGAAACCTTGAAACTGTGATTTGACATGTTAAATGTTTAGCGGCTTGAAACTTCTTGCAACTACATGAAAACTTTGATTCACACCGCTGCGGTTGTCTCATGTTGTCTTAAATCTTCACTCTGAATTGGAATAGGCTTTAGGTTAGGCTACGCCAGCTACTTCCATAGCTGCACTCAAACAGCTTGTGCTGAAGGCATGGGCGGAGCTTGGTGAGGCTGCGAGTGAGCGCGTTGCATGGGCTATGCATAGGCCGTTTCTCCTAAGCTTCATTAGACACTAACAAAACATTTTCTGACTTAGTCTATCGTTTTTGTCGATATGACAAAATTCCCATCGTGGAAATTCTTTTTCCCGATATACCGCAGACGATAACATATCGCACAACCCTACCTGGGAGGTACAACTTTGTATTGTTTTTTTCCTTCTTTCTTTTGTTTTCATATTTTTGCAACAGGTGCATTTTTCTAGCCTGATTGCAATCGACTTTCAAAGCTCTACGAGACTTTGGTCTGACCAAGAGCCCGTATAACAAACTTTCTCAAAGTGCATGGTTGACCCGCCTCCCTGAAATGCCTCGGTTTGCTACTGGTTGATGTTAGAAAATGCTGTGCTTAAACAAAACCAATCACACCACTCTTTCCTCTGACGTATGTGACGCACAGGGAATTACTTGAACAGGACTGAGAGCCATTGGAGCTGCTCAAAGTTGATTGGTTCTCGACCAAGAGGGGGCAGTTCCACATTTTCGTGGAACTCAGAAGTCCTGCCCAATCAGCAGCTGGTCAGACCAGCGCCAGCAACACCGAAGGTGTTACGTCACTGGGAGGGCGTGCCAAGCTAGCATTTATCGCCATATCTCACACTGAAGAAGGGCGCCAGCCTGGATCGTCTGTGAGGTGATTAAAAAGTAAAACTGAATGGTTGAGTGCTCACTTTATTTATTCTTTTTTGTTTCTGCATTTCTCCCTATTGTGAACTACAGAAACAAGACAGTTCACAGTGCAATACAACAGATACTAACCTATTATTTTTGTCTCTGCATTTCTCCCTATTGTGAACTACAGAAACAAGACAGTTCACAGTGCAATACAACAGATACCAACCTATTCTTTTTGTCTCTGCATTTCTCCCTATTGTGAACTACAGAAACAAGACAGTTCACAGTGCAATACAACAGATACTAACGGACCATTCAGACGGGGCGGCAGGCCGACGGCAACGCTCGGCGTTAACGCTCACATCAGCCAGTCACAAGCATGAATCTTTTGACGCTGTGTTTTGATAGTACAACGCTGGCTGCCGCTAGCACGTCATCCGGCAAAAGTTTCAACGCTCTGTAGCCAGCGTTGTCCTATCAAAACACAGCGTCAAAAGATTCACGGTTGTGACTGGCTGATGTGAGCGTTAACGCCGAGCATTGCCGTCGGCCTGCCGCCCCGTCTGAATGGTCCGTAACTGTAGATCAGCGGGCTGGCTGGTGGCTGCCACATTAGAATAGCACACAGCAAAAAGTCAGATGACGTGTTAAAAAGGTGCCTCAGCAGTCAACATGGGTGGAGTTTTAAAACCACTTCCCACATCGAGCACACACATTGTTCCTACTAAATCATGGATAAAACTAGCAAACCAAACAAATACGCCACTGTTGACCTATGCATCAGCTTGAAAAGCTCTCGGATTAAACACCAATCCCAGTACATTGGAATTTCTTGTAACACCTGTGTGCCCCTTCATTGTTGCTTTAGTTATTGGACAATCTGATAATTCATCTCTTGATTGTTTTGCCAAACCCTTACTATTGTTGATATCTGAATTGCCAGTCTTTCTCAAACTGTGGGGCGGAGACACCTGACAGGTGGGGCGCGAGACATCTCTTTGTGATAGACTGACGGGTGCACCATGCCCCCCAAATTCACCTTTCTCTTTCAAATTACTCGTAAAGCATTCGTCAGATATGCACATATGACAGTAAATTGTGCTTTCCAATGGTGTTATTTGCTAGTTGCTGTGATGAGCGGTTTGGGAGAAATTCAGCTTTGATTTTACATAGAATCTTATTAATTTACGTGAGTCCATCTTTAGGTCTACCCATTCATCTCGGTGAAATATCTCAGGTGGGGCGTGAAAATTCTCTGCCTTCCCAAGTGGAGAGTGACAGAAAAAGTTTGAGAACCACTGTATTAGACCCATCTAGTGTCATGTCACCCTTGTTTTGTGTTTTAATTTGAACGATTTCTGACCTGACTGTTGGCTGCTATTGTTTGTTTTAATTGCTTTTTGCCTTTGCTTTTTATCTGCTCTTTTGGCATGGTTTCTGTTTTATTTTTTTTAATCTATGAAGCACATTGAGTTGCCACTGTGTATGAAATGCGCTATATAAACAAACTGCCTTGGCTTGCCTTGCCTTGAACCCTACGCTAGCCAACTCTGTAAAGGTTACCTTGCTTCCTCTGCTGGTTATGGGTCATTGACATTTTGAGTCACCATGACGGGGAGATTAAGTTCTACACATATGGTCAGACTCACTGGTATGCATACTGGTTGGCCATTTGTCGGTAGGACAAATAAGTGGATTACTGAATAGGTGCAGTTGCTGTTCGTGACGACTGTGATAGATCTCAAAATTCTTTCCAAAAGGCATTCTTTCCAAAAGGCATTGTATGTTATCACGTAAAAATCACATCATAGCAGATGGTGCTGAATCACTACACTGCAATGGAGTTGACACTCTCAAGGTACAAATTACGTATTACTGCAAGGATGTTTGATATCTTCTTGAGAAGTTATTTGCCAGTGTCTGAAAGTTTCTACTCAAGTTCCCCAAAGAAGACCATTCCTTATAAATAGGTTTTAAGCTCTACACCAGGGGTTCTCAAAGTTTTGATAGGTGAGGGCCAATTTAGGGACCCGACATTGAACGGAGTTTACATTTATTGCAATAAATAAATGCCTACACAGTAGATGCCGCTAAACAGCACTAAATGAAGATTCATTCTTTCAAAGCAATGTACAGTTTTACAGATATTTTTTCAGGTGTTATTGCGGGCTGCCAGAAATGTTTCTGCAGGCTGCCATTGGCCCCAGGGCGGCATTTTGAAGAAGTTATAAAAGTTATAAAGTTATAAAAACATTTGTCCAGTGACGTGATGTCAGGGCTAAAGTCCCAAACTGGCTCATTCAATCTGGCCCCCTAACCATCCCCCACTGTAATTGGCTCATTCAATAATTCCCTCAGACTCCACCTCAAGCTAGTGTGTGGTGAGCGTTCTGGCGCATAATGGCTGCTGTGCTGCATCACCCAGGTGGGTGCAACACATTGGTGGTGGTGAGTGAGGTCCAACTCCTCTGTAATGCGCTTTGGGTGTCTTAAGATAAGATAAGGTAAGATAAAGTAAGATAAGATATCCCTTTATCAGTCTCACAATGGAGAAATTTAAATTGTTACAGCCAGGGTATAAAATTAACTTTTTGACCCACCTGCCAATGGCAGGTAAGGCCTGATCTTTTACCGGCCAAAAAATATTTCTACCGGCCACTGAAAAAAAAAATGATGGGGCTACAACTTTACTTTTCTCTCAGGTGTCTGTAACAAAAGCCATAACACACACAAGTTCAAAATGTATTTTGTAGCAGATGGTTACCTAAACTCAACTACTACAATGTCTACTGGCTCCTCTCATTTCATTTCACATTAATGGCAAAAGTCATAGACCCATATGAAGCTGTCATATTTCAATAGTCTGCCAATGGCAGGTAGCTTGGTTTTTGTTACTAGCCAAATCAAATTTTTACCCGCATTTGGCCGGTGGCGGGTGCTAATTTTAAACCCTGGTTACAGCATCTAAGACAGTCAGAGGCAGCCATCAAACTGGCTTGAAAAGCGCTGTAGAAATGTAAGGTGTTGTTGACGTCTATTCCACATCTTTTACCTGCATGTTGCCATTCTCAATTTGGCGCCTGGAGGAGATGTAGAACGAGCCGTTCTCTACGAGTTCCCCATCCCAGTCCTGTCTTCGGGGTCTTCTTGTGGGTTCCAGGTTCAGAGGAGCAGTGCAAACAGAGACTAGAAAACAGAGGAAATACACACAGAAAAGTCTTTAAAGGTACAATGGCTCATTCAGTGAATAGATCATTGGTTTAATGATGAATTAGTGTTTAAAGTTTGTATTTCATTTCCTCATTACATTTTTGGCTGAATCATTACCTGGATGAGGACTAGAGCTGGACGACAAAAAGTGTTTCAAAATGTTCCAGTGAATTACTAGAAGGATCATGAGCTACAATCCTGATATTCCATGTATGGAGGCTATAACTACCACATATTGACAGTAGAAATTTGAAGGCTATAGGTTAGATGGTTATCCAGATATTGCTGTTTAAAAATGGCCTTAGATTATGGTGACCAAAAAGCATGTCATTTGAAATATTTTTTATAAAAAAAACTATTGACCGTATGAAGCTAATATTTTGGATTCTTACTATTAAAAATGCTATCTTTTTACTAGAATTTTTTCAGGAAATTCTGAGATGGTCAAGCAGGAGGCATTGGGTGAAATGACCCATAGAAATCTAGACGCCATTAGCAACCCTAGTGTTGCTCCGGAATGATTTCAAGCATAGCCCTGTTGAACAAGCCTCCCAAATGCACTAGTTAGCGAGTGGAACAAAATAATTTGGAACAGCATAGACCGGACGCGAACGCAGAAGCGAACAAGCACTTCACACTGAATCAATGGATCCTCATTATTCAAAACCGAAAGTAAGATCTGAGGTGCCGTAGACTCAATGTAACGTGTTTCGCGTTAGGTCTACGCTGATCGAAAGTCTTTCATGCCATGCGAAATACATTGCTGTTAGGAGGCTCGTGCAACAGGGCTATGCTCATACTTTATTTTCTGGGGCTTTTTCCACCTTTATTGTACAGTACAGTGTAGAGCCCTGGTCCCCAAATGGCGGCCCGTGGGCCAGATCCGGTCCGCAGGAACCAAATGAGTGGCCCGCAGCACCATCTGACTTAGCAGTTTTCTCCATGAAAATGCTTACAGACCTTATAAACATTAGGCCTATAGGCACTCATACTATATACGAAGTTTACTGAGGTGCATTAAAGAAAGCAGACAGCTAAAAGAGGACTACATTGTGATGTTCTAACTAGCATCCTTTCAACATGTGGTTTTTAATGTTTGCGGGGTTGGCCCTTGGCTTAATATGCTTGATAAAATTCGGCCCTTGAGGAAAAGTATTTGGGGACCACTGGTGTAGAGAATGCATCTCCTTGGATACTGTTCTATAGAATGCACATGGAATCTTTCTAATCAGATTAGAAGTGTCCATGTAAACTCGCCTAGTACAGTGTAGAGAGACAGGAAATGAATGGGAGAGAGAGACGGGGAGAGATCAGGAAATAACCTCGGGTCAGAATCGTACCCGGGTCCCCGGATTCATGGTGTGGCGCCTTAGCCAACTGAGCCACGACGCCCCAACCGAGTGAAAATTTTGTCCCTTACCTCCTTTTTTAACCTCTTGCCAGCGGAAGTGATGCCGGCGGACCACGGCGAAGACAGATTCAAATCCCTCGTTCGTAATCCTGGCGATCGCTTCCCTGAGGTGGTGAGGGTGCAGGCAGGGAGATGTGGCTTGGATGTGGCAGATGATGTCAATATCTGGGTAGCAAAAAGACAACAAATAGACAGAGCTGTTAACGTCTGTTGAGAGGTGAATTACTGACAAATATGTGGCAGTAAAGAGTGCTACTTCACTCGTAACTTAAACTGGTGTTCTCTCTTCACGTCTGTGTTAAGGCTTGGCTAAGCTATGGCCGATTCAAGGCATAGACAAACAAGGCGATCGCTTAGGGCACCACATATATCAGGGGGCATCACAATACATTTATTACATTATATTCTTTAGTTTTTCACTCGTATTTCTTTAAAAAAAAAAAAACGGGGCTAAAGTCATATCTGGCCTAGGGCAGCAAAAAGGCTAGAGCCGGGCTTGGTTTAAGCAGTCTTTCTATATGAGCATCAGAAAGGAAATATATTCCAAGTGCAGGAACTCAGTTTATCCATGCAAAAAACGGAGTGCCTGGACCTGGAATATTTTTCCTGCCTGATGTTCACTTAGGAAATTCCCTTCCAAGAGCACCATGCAGTTTGTTCAGGGAAACCAGCAGCGCTCCACCAAACTTTATTTCAGTCTTTCTATTCACCTTATTCAGCGGGTAAACATGGGCGCTGCCATGACGATTGTCATTCAACATCCGCGTCTAGCAACGCATCTGACTTAGTCGTTGTGATATTTGGTGTTTTAACGCTGCCTCTAATATCAAATCAGCGTCATTATTCATGAAGTACTGTGCTCACTACACTCCATCAATATAGTGTAGACACAGTTCGTACTGCCAGATGAAACATTATGTTTTTAGCTAGTAACAAAGTGTGTTTCTACGGCTACAATGATGGACTTTAGTGATCGTGGTATTTCATAATAAGACTACGTTGATATTAGACCATGAGAGGCAGCGTCTATCACGGAACGTTTCAAGACAATCGGAGTGGCTAAACGCGGATATTGAATAAAAGATCGAAAAGGCAGCGCCCATGTTTGCCCGCTGAATAAGGTGAATATATTGCATGGATCTTTCTGCATATTTGCAGTGATAACTACAATTCATAGTTTACCAAAGACCCCCCCCCCCCCAATTGTGTTCACTTCCGACTACGTGCACGGCTGTTGCACAAAATGACAACTGAATACACATGGAAGCCCTTATGCAAATACGTTCAAGCCCTTATTATGGATGCACCTGAACATGACCGTTTGACTGTTCCAGGAAAACAAGACAGACAAGACAAACCAGACAAGACAGACAAACCGCATTTCTGTGAAGGGAAATAAAAGCTGCATAATACTGTGAGATTAAGATTGAGATTGCTCAGTGTAATTTAAAACTTAGTTCATTAGTGATTCCTTTACAGAAATAAATGTACATATTTATAATAAAATGTATTATCAGTAACTAAGGGTATTTAATTTGCACATGCCACTCATCAAATGTGGGTAAAAAAAATATTGTAAGGCTTATAAAAAAAAAAAAAAAATACAGATTTAATTTCAGTAATAGATAAACTACAGTATACCTTAAAAAGCAAAGTGTGTGGTCTGACGGCTCAATGCCCTGTATTACTGGCACCTATGATGTTATCTTCTCTGCCGTCATCCTGTGAGTATCAGTTTTTGTTACCCCTTCAGACACAAGTTGTTAATCTCAGCTTTGCGACGCTCGTTTTGAGTCTACGGGCTAGAATTAACCTGCTGTGAGGGCCAGCTTTTAAAGTCCTATGCTCTGAGCAATGGAATTCTGTGGAGCCCTCTCATTAACCTCAGGGGTTAATTACCCAGCAACATGGCTGGAACAGGTTTTTGGCAACACTTTCACTTTCTGAACCCAGGATGTGAAAGACTGTTGTGTACAGTTGTATGCTACTTGGACACCTCAATTTGCTCAATGGTGTTTTTTGCCCCCAACGGCACCTTCCAGGCAGCACAGCCTAAAAGGCACTACCTTTACCCTATTCTTAACCCTAACCCTAACCCCCTCAACCCTCATCCTAACCCTAAACTGAGTGGAGAAGTGCCTTGAAGGTAGTGCTGCCTGGAAGGTACCGTTGAGGGCAAAAAATACCAAAGACTGATAAAATCTCTGATCAAATCTGAGACGCAACACCAGAGAAAGACTGTTGTGTACAGTTGTATGCTACTTGGACACCTCAGTTTCCCTTGCTAAATACAGTATGTCATCATATCTGTCTGTGATTTATTATGTCTTTTTGTCCATCTATCTACAGTACCTATCCAAATTCCATGCTTTACTTCATAAAATTTCCAGTATTGATAAACATGTTTACAAAATAACCTGACATTTGCTCAAATTAGACTTCAATACAGAATGCTGTGTCATTACCTGAGCTATGAAGTAGGGCTAGGCAACATTATTTTGCATTTAGGGTGTGTTAACATTCCTTTGAGTAGGCTAGTATGAGACAAGGGTTGTAGACGCCCAGCATCACCCAATATGAATTTTACACAATGGCTGAATTCATGAATGAATGAATGAATGAATTGGCTATTGCCAACCCCACCTCCACTGGACTGGTTTACTTTTGGTCAAGCAACATGAAATTAAAACAACTTAATTCTGCAGCTCTGAAAATGGACTCAGAGAATGTTTAGCAACTCAACTCTTAGCGTTTCAGAAGATAATGATGTAGCATTATAATAGGCTACTTTAGTAGGCCTAGTATGCAACGTTAGTAGGCCTAGTGTGCAAACTTACCTGGGTTGACACGAATGAACTCCTGAATGGTTTCCAAAGAGCTGGATGAATCTCTGGACACTTCAGCACTCCTGCGATGGACTTGGGCACCAAATGCCTTCGCCACTTTCTCAATTTCGTCATGGTCAGTGGACACCCAGACGCTGAATGAGTAACGTTAGTACAAACCAGAATGACGTTACAAACCATACCGTTGCACTCAATAAACATTTGTTTGAACAGGATGTAACGATAAATAACGTTAGTGATTGCACAGAGCGCACACGCAGTCTCATGACCCAACATAAATGGTGACTAAACGTTAGCTCGATTTGAAACAGGGCTACAACAACATTGCACCAGAAACTTCTTCTCAATAACATTTTGCGTAGGCTACATTAGATCAAAACACAACTATTTCAGAGCTGACATGGACAACAACTTTCACATACCTAGCGAATAATTCAGTATCCAAGGCAGCCCGGAGAACCCAGCCAAGGAGAGGGACACCCGCAAGCATTTTGATGTTTTTCAGGGGTATTCCTTTACTGCCGCCTCTTGCAAGAATTAGTGCTGCGATGCGTGGTTTGTCTCCACGAAGGTCTTTTGCTTTCGGAACATCTTTATCTTCAGCTCCTGATGGTACTGAACGTTTCTTTGTCGAAGCCATACTTAGTGTTCTAACGTTAAATGGTGTAGCCTAGTAGCCAAGTTGAGCAGACGTGGCGTTTACAGAGAAATGCAGGAGCCGACCTGATTTTTTACGCTGCTATTGGCACTGTGAAATGCGAGTAAATGAATGCTTTCCGTGTCCCGTCCGTCTCGAAGCTTCTTAGTTTATAGCCGACATGGACAACACTGAAATAGCAAGAGGTACCTACCCTTGATACCGTACGTGTGGGTGTCGGCTACTAGTATTTTGCTAAGAAGACCAGGAAGTTCATTCAAAGAGGTCGGGGAGCCCACTGATTCAGTTTACCGTATTGTACAGAAAACACACGCAATGACATTAACAACAAACACCGACAGTTCCACGTTCTGTGCGTATTAAAAGAGAACATGCATAGCAAACAATTGTATTAATCGGGTAATCTTTCTCAAGGTAAACACGCACACACTCACACGCACGCTAATGGGGGTCTAATAAATGTCAGTCGTTTTATTGGCATTATGGATGTGGGGAAATTGAGCCCACGTTCCATTGAATCATCAATCTTACCACATTTACATGGCTACCAACCAACCCTTTGACTTCATTGTTCAAGGCACACCAATCTAGATGCGGAGCAAATCATTCTCACAGGCAGACATGTTACAGACACAACGCATAATAACTTTCCCTTCGAAGAAACGCTTACAAAGTTGGCTATTTCATGTCTATCATAGTCATCTTTATCCGCATTGTTTTTAACAAGAAAATCAGTCTCCGTAGAGACCGTCAAAAATTGCCATTGCCGACTATATTTCAAGTCGTCAAGGCGGGGTATTGGGTAAAGTTTTCAACTAGCAATAATCGCGCCTCGGATAAACCTCATAGGCTACGATACTGCCACTGCGCAAAGCTGACGTCGCTTCAGTATTTTTTCGACCTAGAGGAGAGACCACTATGCGCACAAAGACGGTTGCGAACAACAAATCCATCTTAATCATCACGCATACTGTAAAATATGCGTCAGTTTTAATGTGAAACATGATATAGTGTCCTACAACGAGGATCTCAGATTTGAAAACTGTTTACTTTTAGAATGAATGAAATCGCAATGCATGATGGGACAAGAGTGTGCGTGAAGTCTGAAGTCTCCACTTCCTGAATGACTGACTGACTGAAATAAGCCCTTGCCTACAAGAATCGCAGACCAAAGTTTCTCTGACTCAAACTCAAATTACATAAATAAACGAACACAAATACATATTTAGTAACAATATCTCAAAGGTCTGCTGACCTGTGCAAAATCTCTTCTTGACTTACAACTTAAAACCTGCATAGTCTGCAAATGCCATTGATAAGATAAAGTTGTAAATAGCCTATTGTAAAAATAGGCTAGGTCTAATAATTCAATAGCTTAATAGTAGTTTAAGTATTTGAATAACTATACAGACAGAAAATGCACTCCATACCATAAGAAAACAACACTAGCCTGCTTATTCAACTTTTGTGTGACATGCAAAGAAATGCACAATATGCAAAGTATTATGCTACTGTTTACTTTGAATAGGCTATTTATTTCAATGTTGAAAGATATGACAGGTAGTAAACTGCATTACTTATGCATGGTGAAAAATAACAGGACTTCAATCAACTCTTCTCTCAAGCTGTTTTTGGTCCGTGTAACGCTTTGCAGTGCTTTGATATATTTTTAGAATTAACATGGACAAGATGAAAATTGGGTTCAAAACTTCAATTTTCCATTTATCAGACAACTCAGATAATAGGTAATTGATGCTGTTTGTGTATTTCATTGTTGTTTGTCGGTTGCTTTTGAAAGAGTGGATAGTTGAATTTGATACCAAAGTAAAGATGAGTCAATATTTCAATATTCCATTTCTGCGCCGTGGTTGGACTGAACCATGCGCGCTGAGGGATGTCTTGGTTCAGGTAGGCTATAAATGAGATGATGGACTTGAGACGTAACTTTACAGACCTTACAGAACAACTAGCCCACCATCAGGCTTACCTGTAAATTTTCTAATACAGAAACCATGCATGATTTAACATTTTCATGTTTTACCGTGGCCTATTGGAACACCTCCACCGGCCCGCGCTTACGCACAATCAATCAGTGAAGAACCGGTGATGCCGAGTGTTGGCTATGCCACCTTGGATATATTTGGGGACGATGTAGGAACAAAATTTTGTTTAGATCAGGGGTCTCCAACAGGTAGTTCAGGAGCTGCTCGCCACCTGAGTAGCTCAAAGAGTCACAGGAAATGTAAATGAATTTCATAACAGCCTAATCACAAAATCTTAATATCTTTACTGCTTTAATGCTCTCTGATTAGAAGTTATGTTGGTAGAGTGTACCAGATTTGGCTATAACTACAGAGACTCAGATCTAGCCTACATTAACAATGTGACAAGAGTAAGTTCGTGAATGACCTCTAGGCTACTTCAAAACCAAAGCAGACGTCAGCTGAACCGAAACTTCGCATATGGTTACCGCGCAACTGTACATGGTAACCCCCGGCCAGGCGGCGAGAAGCTCGAGCTACCTGTTGGAGACCCCTGGTCTAAACAAAATGTTATTTTTATATCGTGACGAAATATAGCCTAGGTGGCATAGGCATTAGGCAACACTCGGCATCACAGTTTCTTTACTGATTGATTGTGCAAAGAGCGAAGTGTTCCAACTTGGCCACGGTGATTAAAAAAATCACAACCACATCATAGGCTGTATTAGAAAGTTTGCAGGTTAGCCTGCAGGTGGGCCAGTAGTTCTGTCAGATCTGTACGTCTCGAGTGGACTTGATAAGTCTATCCATCTCATTTATAGCTAAGGCCTCTCTCTCTACAAAAGACAACTGGCGCTACCTGAACCAAGACATCCCTCTGCGCGCTTGGTTCAGTCCAACCACGGCGCAGAAATAGAAAATTGAAATATTGACTCATTTTTACTTTGGTGTCAAATTCAACTATCCGCTCCCTCAAAAGCAACCATCAAACAACAACGAAATACACCAAAAAACACCAATTACCTATTATCTGAGTTGTCTGAAAAATGGAAAATTGAAGTTTTGGACCCAATTTTCATCTTTTTCATGTGAATTCTAAAAGTGGATCAAAGCACTGCAAAGCGTTACACGGACCGTTTTTACTTGGGACATTTCAAGAAGATTAGCAGACATTTTCTATTTCATACTATCGGAGTCAGCATGCCTGACTGATTTTGCTAAATTAAAAAAAAAAAAAAAAAGGGAAAATATGAACGGAAATGGTCTTTGATTAAGCTACAATAGAATAATATATTTTCCATTTTTTTTTAATTTAGTAAAATCAGTCAGGCATGCTGACTCAGATTAGTATGATCATGGCCCGACGCTGCTTAGTGCTTAGCTTCCGAGATCGGGCGTGCTCAGCGTGGTATGGCCGTAAGCGATTGCAAACCGAGCCAGTTGACATTATAAAGTGCCAACCCACAAGTGTGGGACCCCTTTCTGTCAGGCCGTTGAGATCAAAGACTGTTTCAGAAGGCGCAAGCACAAATTCTTTTTCACACAGCAAGGGACCTCACTATCACGCCGCATTAACAAGGTTCTGACTGCAGGAAGCGACGTTAAGGCCTCATAAAAGTTGCTAAATGGACACAGAAGATGGACTTGGGGATATAACTCAGTACAACAAGCAAAAAAAAAATGAAAATGAAAATAAATAAATAAATAAAAAATCAATCACAGGAGAAAAGGAAAAAAAAAACCCCGTGAAACACAACAGTGAGAAAATTCACTCAAAGGCATACTCTGAACACACAAGTGAAAGGAAAATGGAAAAGCGCAAATTCACCCAAGCTGAATACATGTGTCAGTTCCCTGCAGTGGCCAGCAGGTGGCCGCAGAGAGCCAGTGAGAAAAGCTTACAGCACCTGGTATTCCCAGGCGGTCTCCCATCCAAGTACTAACCAGGCCCGACGCTGCTTAGCTTCCGAGATCGGACGAGATCGGGCGTGCTCAGCGTGGTATGGCCGTAAGCGATTGCAAACGGAGCCAGTTGACATTATAAAGTGCCAACCCACAAGTGTGGGCCCCTTTCTGTCAGGCCGGTGAGAGCAAAGACTGTTTCAGAAGGCGCAAGCACAAATTCTTTTTCACACAGCAAGGGACCTCACCATAAGGTGAGGCATCAAAAAATTCATATCAACTCATAGTGATCCTCTCCACGGAAATCTTTAGTAAAAGGCGAAAGATTTATACGATTTGAAGAGAACCATGAGCGTTCTGCCCTTGAGAACCATGACTTCCGCTAGGCAGCGGCAGCTCCACCGGTCACCGTGAGAGTTGGAAGTTGCTTTGATGACACACGCAAGCACGCACCCCTGTGAAAAGTAATGTTTTCCTCAATGCAGTGGGTAAAGTTATGAACATATGACCTTGTATCTTTTTTAAAAAAATAGACCTTTGACTGCCAGCAGAAAATGTCTGTTTAAATCCACACAAATGCCGCAAAGCATGATGGGAAGGTCCACTGCCACACAGAACGGAACCTTTTCATGTTCTATCACGCCGCATTAACGAGGTTCTGACTGCAGGACGCGACGTTAAGGCCTCATAAAAGTTGCTAAATGGACACAGAAGATGGACTTGGGGATATAACTCAGTACAACAAGCAAAAAAAAAATGAAAATGAAAATAAATAAATAAAAAAAAAATCAATCACAGGAGAAAAGGAAAAAAAAAACCCCCGTGAAACACAACAGTGAGAAAATTCCCTCAAAGGCATACTCTGAACACACAAGTGAAAGGAAAATGGAAAAGCGCAAATTCACCCAAGCTGAATACATGTGTCAGTTCCCTGCAGTGGCCAGCAGGTGGCCGCAGAGAGCCAGTGAGAAAAGCTTACAGCACCTGGTATTCCCAGGCGGTCTCCCATCCAAGTACTAACCAGGCCCGACGCTGCTTAGCTTCCGAGATCGGACGAGATCGGGCGTGCTCAGCGTGGTATGGCCGTAAGCGATTGCAAACCGAGCCAGTTGACATTATAAAGTGCCAACCCACAAGTGTGGGCCCCTTTCTGTCAGGCCGGTGAGAGCAAAGACTGTTTCAGAAGGCGCAAGCACAAATTCTTTTTCACACAGCAAGGGACCTCACCATAAGGTGAGGCATCAAAAAATTCATATCAACTCATAGTGATCCTCTCCACGGAAATCTTTAGTAAAAGGCGAAAGATTTATACGATTTGAAGAGAACCATGAGCGTTCTGCCCTTGAGAACCATGACTTCCGCTAGGCAGCGGCAGCTCCACCGGTCACCGTGAGAGTTGGAAGTTGCTTTGATGACACACGCAAGCACGCACCCCTGTGAAAAGTAATGTTTTCCTCAATGCAGTGGGTAAAGTTATGAACATATGACCTTGTATTTTTTTTTTAAAAAAATAGACCTTTGACTGCCAGCAGAAAATGTCTGTTTAAATCCACACAAATGCCGCAAAGCATGATGGGAAGGTCCACTGCCACACAGAACGGAACCTTTTCATGTTCCATCACGCCGCATTAACGAGGTTCTGACTGCAGGACGCGACGTTAAGGCCTCATAAAAGTTGCTAAATGGACACAGAAGATGGACTTGGGGATATAACTCAGTACAACAAGCAAAAAAAAACATAAAATGAAAAAAAATAAATAAAAAAAAAAATCAATCACAGGAGAAAAGGAAAAAAAAAAAAACCCCGTGAAACACAACAGTGAGAAAATTCCCTCAAAGGCATACTCTGAACACACAAGTGAAAGGAAAATGGAAAAGCGCAAATTCACCCAAGCTGAATACATGTGTCAGTTCCCTGCAGTGGCCAGCAGGTGGCCGCAGAGAGCCAGTGAGAAAAGCTTACAGCACCTGGTATTCCCAGGCGGTCTCCCATCCAAGTACTAACCAGGCCCGACGCTGCTTAGCTTCCGAGATCGGACGAGATCGGGCGTGCTCAGCGTGGTATGGCCGTAAGCGATTGCAAACGGAGCCAGTTGACATTATAAAGTGCCAACCCACAAGTGTGGGCCCCTTTCTGTCAGGCCGGTGAGAGCAAAGACTGTTTCAGAAGGCGCAAGCACAAATTCTTTTTCACACAGCAAGGGACCTCACCATAAGGTGAGGCATCAAAAAATTCATATCAACTCATAGTGATCCTCTCCACGGAAATCTTTAGTAAAAGGCGAAAGATTTATACGATTTGAAGAGAACCATGAGCGTTCTGCCCTTGAGAACCATGACTTCCGCTAGGCAGCGGCAGCTCCACCGGTCACCGTGAGAGTTGGAAGTTGCTTTGATGACACACGCAAGCACGCACCCCTGTGAAAAGTAATGTTTTCCTCAATGCAGTGGGTAAAGTTATGAACATATGACCTTGTATTTTTTTAAAAAAAATAGACCTTTGACTGCCAGCAGAAAATGTCTGTTTAAATCCACACAAATGCCGCAAAGCATGATGGGAAGGTCCACTGCCACACAGAACGGAACCTTTTCATGTTCTATCACGCCGCATTAACGAGGTTCTGACTGCAGGACGCGACGTTAAGGCCTCATAAAAGTTGCTAAATGGACACAGAAGATGGACTTGGGGATATAACTCAGTACAACAAGCAAAAAAAAACATAAAATGAAAAAAAATAAATAAAAAAAAAATCAATCACAGGAGAAAAGGAAAAAAAAAACCCCGTGAAACACAACAGTGAGAAAATTCCCTCAAAGGCATACTCTGAACACACAAGTGAAAGGAAAATGGAAAAGCGCAAATTCACCCAAGCTGAATACATGTGTCAGTTCCCTGCAGTGGCCAGCAGGTGGCCGCAGAGAGCCAGTGAGAAAAGCTTACAGCACCTGGTATTCCCAGGCGGTCTCCCATCCAAGTACTAACCAGGCCCGACGCTGCTTAGCTTCCGAGATCGGACGAGATCGGGCGTGCTCAGCGTGGTATGGCCGTAAGCGATTGCAAACGGAGCCAGTTGACATTATAAAGTGCCAACCCACAAGTGTGGGCCCCTTTCTGTCAGGCCGGTGAGAGCAAAGACTGTTTCAGAAGGCGCAAGCACAAATTCTTTTTCACACAGCAAGGGACCTCACCATAAGGTGAGGCATCAAAAAATTCATATCAACTCATAGTGATCCTCTCCACGGAAATCTTTAGTAAAAGGCGAAAGATTTATACGATTTGAAGAGAACCATGAGCGTTCTGCCCTTGAGAACCATGACTTCCGCTAGGCAGCGGCAGCTCCACCGGTCACCGTGAGAGTTGGAAGTTGCTTTGATGACACACGCAAGCACGCACCCCTGTGAAAAGTAATGTTTTCCTCAATGCAGTGGGTAAAGTTATGAACATATGACCTTGTATTTTTTTAAAAAAAATAGACCTTTGACTGCCAGCAGAAAATGTCTGTTTAAATCCACACAAATGCCGCAAAGCATGATGGGAAGGTCCACTGCCACACAGAACGGAACCTTTTCATGTTCTATCACGCCGCATTAACGAGGTTCTGACTGCAGGACGCGACGTTAAGGCCTCATAAAAGTTGCTAAATGGACACAGAAGATGGACTTGGGGATATAACTCAGTACAACAAGCAAAAAAAAAAATAAAATGAAAAAAAATAAATAAAAAAAAAATCAATCACAGGAGAAAAGGAAAAAAAAACCCCCGTGAAACACAACAGTGAGAAAATTCCCTCAAAGGCATACTCTGAACACACAAGTGAAAGGAAAATGGAAAAGCGCAAATTCACCCAAGCTGAATACATGTGTCAGTTCCCTGCAGTGGCCAGCAGGTGGCCGCAGAGAGCCAGTGAGAAAAGCTTACAGCACCTGGTATTCCCAGGCGGTCTCCCATCCAAGTACTAACCAGGCCCGACGCTGCTTAGCTTCCGAGATCGGACGAGATCGGGCGTGCTCAGCGTGGTATGGCCGTAAGCGATTGCAAACGGAGCCAGTTGACATTATAAAGTGCCAACCCACAAGTGTGGGCCCCTTTCTGTCAGGCCGGTGAGAGCAAAGACTGTTTCAGAAGGCGCAAGCACAAATTCTTTTTCACACAGCAAGGGACCTCACCATAAGGTGAGGCATCAAAAAATTCATATCAACTCATAGTGATCCTCTCCACGGAAATCTTTAGTAAAAGGCGAAAGATTTATACGATTTGAAGAGAACCATGAGCGTTCTGCCCTTGAGAACCATGACTTCCGCTAGGCAGCGGCAGCTCCACCGGTCACCGTGAGAGTTGGAAGTTGCTTTGATGACACACGCAAGCACGCACCCCTGTGAAAAGTAATGTTTTCCTCAATGCAGTGGGTAAAGTTATGAACATATGACCTTGTATCTTTTTTAAAAAAATAGACCTTTGACTGCCAGCAGAAAATGTCTGTTTAAATCCACACAAATGCCGCAAAGCATGATGGGAAGGTCCACTGCCACACAGAACGGAACCTTTTCATGTTCTATCACGCCGCATTAACGAGGTTCTGACTGCAGGACGCGACGTTAAGGCCTCATAAAAGTTGCTAAATGGACACAGAAGATGGACTTGGGGATATAACTCAGTACAACAAGCAAAAAAAAACATAAAATGAAAAAAAAATAAATAAAAAAAAAAATCAATCACAGGAGAAAAGGAAAAAAAAAAACCCCGTGAAACACAACAGTGAGAAAATTCCCTCAAAGGCATACTCTGAACACACAAGTGAAAGGAAAATGGAAAAGCGCAAATTCACCCAAGCTGAATACATGTGTCAGTTCCCTGCAGTGGCCAGCAGGTGGCCGCAGAGAGCCAGTGAGAAAAGCTTACAGCACCTGGTATTCCCAGGCGGTCTCCCATCCAAGTACTAACCAGGCCCGACGCTGCTTAGCTTCCGAGATCGGACGAGATCGGGCGTGCTCAGCGTGGTATGGCCGTAAGCGATTGCAAACGGAGCCAGTTGACATTATAAAGTGCCAACCCACAAGTGTGGGCCCCTTTCTGTCAGGCCGGTGAGAGCAAAGACTGTTTCAGAAGGCGCAAGCACAAATTCTTTTTCACACAGCAAGGGACCTCACCATAAGGTGAGGCATCAAAAAATTCATATCAACTCATAGTGATCCTCTCCACGGAAATCTTTAGTAAAAGGCGAAAGATTTATACGATTTGAAGAGAACCATGAGCGTTCTGCCCTTGAGAACCATGACTTCCGCTAGGCAGCGGCAGCTCCACCGGTCACCGTGAGAGTTGGAAGTTGCTTTGATGACACACGCAAGCACGCACCCCTGTGAAAAGTAATGTTTTCCTCAATGCAGTGGGTAAAGTTATGAACATATGACCTTGTATCTTTTTTAAAAAAATAGACCTTTGACTGCCAGCAGAAAATGTCTGTTTAAATCCACACAAATGCCGCAAAGCATGATGGGAAGGTCCACTGCCACACAGAACGGAACCTTTTCATGTTCTATCACGCCGCATTAACGAGGTTCTGACTGCAGGACGCGACGTTAAGGCCTCATAAAAGTTGCTAAATGGACACAGAAGATGGACTTGGGGATATAACTCAGTACAACAAGCAAAAAAAAAAAATGAAATGAAAAAAAATAAATAAAAAAAAAAATCAATCACAGGAGAAAAGGAAAAAAAAACTCCCCGTGAAACACAACAGTGAGAAAATTCCCTCAAAGGCATACTCTGAACACACAAGTGAAAGGAAAATGGAAAAGCGCAAATTCACCCAAGCTGAATACATGTGTCAGTTCCCTGCAGTGGCCAGCAGGTGGCCGCAGAGAGCCAGTGAGAAAAGCTTACAGCACCTGGTATTCCCAGGCGGTCTCCCATCCAAGTACTAACCAGGCCCGACGCTGCTTAGCTTCCGAGATCGGACGAGATCGGGCGTGCTCAGCGTGGTATGGCCGTAAGCGATTGCAAACGGAGCCAGTTGACATTATAAAGTGCCAACCCACAAGTGTGGGCCCCTTTCTGTCAGGCCGGTGAGAGCAAAGACTGTTTCAGAAGGCGCAAGCACAAATTCTTTTTCACACAGCAAGGGACCTCACCATAAGGTGAGGCATCAAAAAATTCATATCAACTCATAGTGATCCTCTCCACGGAAATCTTTAGTAAAAGGCGAAAGATTTATACGATTTGAAGAGAACCATGAGCGTTCTGCCCTTGAGAACCATGACTTCCGCTAGGCAGCGGCAGCTCCACCGGTCACCGTGAGAGTTGGAAGTTGCTTTGATGACACACGCAAGCACGCACCCCTGTGAAAAGTAATGTTTTCCTCAATGCAGTGGGTAAAGTTATGAACATATGACCTTGTATTTTTTTTTAAAAAAATAGACCTTTGACTGCCAGCAGAAAATGTCTGTTTAAATCCACACAAATGCCGCAAAGCATGATGGGAAGGTCCACTGCCACACAGAACGGAACCTTTTCATGTTCTATCACGCCGCATTAACGAGGTTCTGACTGCAGGACGCGACGTTAAGGCCTCATAAAAGTTGCTAAATGGACACAGAAGATGGACTTGGGGATATAACTCAGTACAACAAGCAAAAAAAAACATAAAATGAAAAAAATAAATAAATAAAAAAAAAATCAATCACAGGAGAAAAGGAAAAAAAAAACCCCGTGAAACACAACAGTGAGAAAATTCCCTCAAAGGCATACTCTGAACACACAAGTGAAAGGAAAATGGAAAAGCGCAAATTCACCCAAGCTGAATACATGTGTCAGTTCCCTGCAGTGGCCAGCAGGTGGCCGCAGAGAGCCAGTGAGAAAAGCTTACAGCACCTGGTATTCCCAGGCGGTCTCCCATCCAAGTACTAACCAGGCCCGACGCTGCTTAGCTTCCGAGATCGGACGAGATCGGGCGTGCTCAGCGTGGTATGGCCGTAAGCGATTGCAAACGGAGCCAGTTGACATTATAAAGTGCCAACCCACAAGTGTGGGCCCCTTTCTGTCAGGCCGGTGAGAGCAAAGACTGTTTCAGAAGGCGCAAGCACAAATTCTTTTTCACACAGCAAGGGACCTCACCATAAGGTGAGGCATCAAAAAATTCATATCAACTCATAGTGATCCTCTCCACGGAAATCTTTAGTAAAAGGCGAAAGATTTATACGATTTGAAGAGAACCATGAGCGTTCTGCCCTTGAGAACCATGACTTCCGCTAGGCAGCGGCAGCTCCACCGGTCACCGTGAGAGTTGGAAGTTGCTTTGATGACACACGCAAGCACGCACCCCTGTGAAAAGTAATGTTTTCCTCAATGCAGTGGGTAAAGTTATGAACATATGACCTTGTATTTTTTTAAAAAAAATAGACCTTTGACTGCCAGCAGAAAATGTCTGTTTAAATCCACACAAATGCCGCAAAGCATGATGGGAAGGTCCACTGCCACACAGAACGGAACCTTTTCATGTTCTATCACGCCGCATTAACGAGGTTCTGACTGCAGGACGCGACGTTAAGGCCTCATAAAAGTTGCTAAATGGACACAGAAGATGGACTTGGGGATATAACTCAGTACAACAAGCAAAAAAAAACATAAAATGAAAAAAAATAAATAATAATAAAAAAAAATCAATCACAGGAGAAAAGGAAAAAAAACCCCCCCTGTGAAACACAACAGTGAGAAAATTCCCTCAAAGGCATACTCTGAACACACAAGTGAAAGGAAAATGGAAAAGCGCAAATTCACCCAAGCTGAATACATGTGTCAGTTCCCTGCAGTGGCCAGCAGGTGGCCGCAGAGAGCCAGTGAGAAAAGCTTACAGCACCTGGTATTCCCAGGCGGTCTCCCATCCAAGTACTAACCAGGCCCGACGCTGCTTAGCTTCCGAGATCGGACGAGATCGGGCGTGCTCAGCGTGGTATGGCCGTAAGCGATTGCAAACGGAGCCAGTTGACATTATAAAGTGCCAACCCACAAGTGTGGGCCCCTTTCTGTCAGGCCGGTGAGAGCAAAGACTGTTTCAGAAGGCGCAAGCACAAATTCTTTTTCACACAGCAAGGGACCTCACCATAAGGTGAGGCATCAAAAAATTCATATCAACTCATAGTGATCCTCTCCACGGAAATCTTTAGTAAAAGGCGAAAGATTTATACGATTTGAAGAGAACCATGAGCGTTCTGCCCTTGAGAACCATGACTTCCGCTAGGCAGCGGCAGCTCCACCGGTCACCGTGAGAGTTGGAAGTTGCTTTGATGACACACGCAAGCACGCACCCCTGTGAAAAGTAATGTTTTCCTCAATGCAGTGGGTAAAGTTATGAACATATGACCTTGTATTTTTTTTTAAAAAAATAGACCTTTGACTGCCAGCAGAAAATGTCTGTTTAAATCCACACAAATGCCGCAAAGCATGATGGGAAGGTCCACTGCCACACAGAACGGAACCTTTTCATGTTCTATCACGCCGCATTAACGAGGTTCTGACTGCAGGACGCGACGTTAAGGCCTCATAAAAGTTGCTAAATGGACACAGAAGATGGACTTGGGGATATAACTCAGTACAACAAGCAAAAAAAAACATAAAATGAAAAAAAATAAATAAAAAAAAAAAGTCACAGGAGAAAAGGAAAAAAAAAACCCCGTGAAACACAACAGTGAGAAAATTCCCTCAAAGGCATACTCTGAACACACAAGTGAAAGGAAAATGGAAAAGCGCAAATTCACCCAAGCTGAATACATGTGTCAGTTCCCTGCAGTGGCCAGCAGGTGGCCGCAGAGAGCCAGTGAGAAAAGCTTACAGCACCTGGTATTCCCAGGCGGTCTCCCATCCAAGTACTAACCAGGCCCGACGCTGCTTAGCTTCCGAGATCGGACGAGATCGGGCGTGCTCAGCGTGGTATGGCCGTAAGCGATTGCAAACGGAGCCAGTTGACATTATAAAGTGCCAACCCACAAGTGTGGGCCCCTTTCTGTCAGGCCGGTGAGAGCAAAGACTGTTTCAGAAGGCGCAAGCACAAATTCTTTTTCACACAGCAAGGGACCTCACCATAAGGTGAGGCATCAAAAAATTCATATCAACTCATAGTGATCCTCTCCACGGAAATCTTTAGTAAAAGGCGAAAGATTTATACGATTTGAAGAGAACCATGAGCGTTCTGCCCTTGAGAACCATGACTTCCGCTAGGCAGCGGCAGCTCCACCGGTCACCGTGAGAGTTGGAAGTTGCTTTGATGACACACGCAAGCACGCACCCCTGTGAAAAGTAATGTTTTCCTCAATGCAGTGGGTAAAGTTATGAACATATGACCTTGTATTTTTTTTAAAAAAAATAGACCTTTGACTGCCAGCAGAAAATGTCTGTTTAAATCCACACAAATGCCGCAAAGCATGATGGGAAGGTCCACTGCCACACAGAACGGAACCTTTTCATGTTCCATCACGCCGCATTAACGAGGTTCTGACTGCAGGACGCGACGTTAAGGCCTCATAAAAGTTGCTAAATGGACACAGAAGATGGACTTGGGGATATAACTCAGTACAACAAGCAAAAAAAAAAATAAAATGAAAAAAAATAAATAAAAAAAAAAAAATCAATCACAGGAGAAAAGGAAAAAAAAAAAACCCCGTGAAACACAACAGTGAGAAAATTCCCTCAAAGGCATACTCTGAACACACAAGTGAAAGGAAAATGGAAAAGCGCAAATTCACCCAAGCTGAATACATGTGTCAGTTCCCTGCAGTGGCCAGCAGGTGGCCGCAGAGAGCCAGTGAGAAAAGCT
>JAODXP020000188.1:460836-478380 GCA_027497455.2 Sardinella longiceps
GGATGGTGCACTATAACGGTAAACCACATGCAAGACACCCTGAAAGATAATGAAGGATTGCAAAGTAGGTGAGGTGTGATTTCAAAATCCCAGCTCTCATGCATTCATTATCACTCCCCTATTTGAACGTTATCAAATCAAAGGAATGGTTTATGTAAGGGATGGTGTATTGTAGGTCAGTACAACATGCCAATCTGGAAATATGGACATCTTCCCATTCATTTAGATATGTCTGCACTTGTTGGCCAGGTGAAGGGACTGAAGGGACTTGCCTAAAAGGACTTTGGTACAACATGCTTTAGTGTTTTCTGTTGTATAAGACTGGAAATCCAGACATGGTGCTACCAAATTTGATTTTGCTCTACATGTTCATTTGGCCTTCAGCCACTGGAGCTCATTAGACTAGAAATATCTCCTTAAATCTCAGGTAGTAATCAAATCAGACTATCTGATATAGGGCAGGTTTAGAGTCATACAGAGACGATGGCAAATTCCATGATTTGATTGGTCATTGCTCTGATTGATTATTGTGCTATCCAATTGCATCCAGAGGTATTTTAAAGAGGAACTATGCAAGACTGGCCTTTCCTATCGGTTTGCGCTATGTTTATGCTCACATTTTTCACTACAGAGCTCCTTCACGCAGGTGTCCTTTTCCCAAAAGCTTCTGAAAAGCATTGCTAACCAGTTAACAACTTTGTTGTTTGCAATGCAATGGCCCATTACCAACCAAGTTACCATATATGCGTTTGGGAAAAAGACCCAAGGACCGGCCATTAACATTATGTGCCTTCGTTTTCTTGGTTTGTATTCGTATTTTTACAGATAGAGTTTCCCCTACAGCTACCCACAACTGTGCCACTGGTCCACGGCACCTATCTTGCATATTCCCTTTCTCCATCCAGAGGAGTTAGAATGAGGTGAAACAGTCATCAATCGACCCAATAAGTGTTCAGACCATCGCAGTGACTCTTAAAGTGTCTTAAAGTTGCATGAGCCTTCTAACAGCTATATATTTGCATGGAATGAAAGAATTTGAACAGCATAGACCGAACACAAAGCACATTACATTGATTCAATGGCATCTCAGATCTCACGTTCAGTTTCGAATAATGAGGTTCTTTTGATTCAGTGTAAAGTGCTTGCTCGCTTCTGCGTTCACATTCGGTCTATGCTGTACCAAAAAAAGGTATCACCCGCACCTTGAGGGAGGGCAGACTGATCTAGACTGCTGACTGAATATTGCAATGTAGTCTGTGGCTGCTCCAAACCAGACTATGATGGATGAGTACATCTGGAAACGAGCCACAGGGACTTGTGATTGGTCAGACATTGGTGGTGACCAATCAATGCTCTATATTGTTGGGCAGGCTTCGCGAAGAACAAATGTTTGAATTTGCAATGTCGTTTGATTTGTTCCTCTAATTGGTCGTTTGCAGAGGCAGTTTGTAAGACAACCAGTGAATCTGTCCGTTTTTTTTTCATTCAGGCTATAGTTAGGCTAAGGGCAGGGTAGAAAGACATGTTTATTGACCAGTGTGTTATACCTAATTTGTAAACAATATTGTTTGAGTGCAAACCCACAATTTGAATCCAAAGTGTGCATGCATTCAGTGAAGCTGGGTATGAGTCAGTTGCAGCACTTTCAAATTGTTAACTGTAAAGTTCTCTCATCAAATATGACAACCACCTGTACATTATTACTGAATAATTGAGTTGGCTATAAACTTCAGTATCTTCAGATTTCTTTTCGGTTCTGACAACTGCAACAATTATTACTATATTTGTGCAAAGGTTATAGTGCGTCAGACAATTGTTAAGCAGCAGTAGCATTGACGTAAAGTAGCAGTACAATTTGTCTAATGGTAGGCCTACTGTATAATCACAATGTAATTATGATCATAGGTGTGTTAGCAAACTCCCCTGTATTTAGTTTTACTATGCCAGCCTATGGCACTCACTGCTACTCTAAGACCTCAGGTCTAAACTAGCCTGATTTTCTTTTAAATATGATAGAACTATTGATTTATCCCCAGTGAAAGTCTATATGGGAGAAGCCGTACAGCTTGTAGTGGAGAGAATGGCAGCTAGCGGCTTTCTCATTAAAATCAGATGTATTGTGTTAGGTTGGAATCCAGCCTTGCAGTTGGCACATGCTTGCAGGTGAAGAGCCTGAGCAGGCAGATCAATAGTAATTGTGTTCTTAATGAGTTGTAAGACCCAGCCTTTCTTAGTGCCGATTCCTGCTAGTTGAACCTTACCACTAACTGTGTTAAGTGGACAAACATGACGAGCGACAGCATAGGTGTATGTTCTAAGCAGAGCCAGAAACATAGGCTAGATCTGCTGCCATGCATTGATTTATGAAGTCTTAACAAACACTGTCAGTGAGTGATTTATTAGGCTTCAGCTCTAAACTCCATTGCAGAATTCTTTTCTTTTGCTCTTGTAGTGCTGGTGTGTATCACAGAGTTAGCAAAGATTTGATCCACTGCAGAGAAGGAAGCGCTTATATTTCAGTCAATGTAGGCTATAGTTACGCTGTAATTATAGGCAACAATAGGTAGACCAATACATGTGTTGGTAAAATACAGAGAGGATTAATAGATTTACATGTGTACAATATTATTGGTGTGACATTGGTATCGGCACATAAGATTTGTATTTCCTTGTGTTTCCTATGGCACAGGCAGACAGTTAGTGTTGCTGTCACAGAAACATGTTGTGCAGAGATCAACATTTCAACATCAGCAGAAACAGCAGCCCAATCTTTTTTTTTTTTTTTTTTTTTTACCTTTATGAATGATGGGACATAGAGAAGAGATGTTAAAAGGACATTGCAAGAATACTATTTTTCTCATGTTTTGTTCTTCCAGTGAGGATACTTCAGGTGTGAATTTCTCACATCAACGACTTTGACCAAAGAAGGCAAAATACTGCTGTAATCATATTCATCCATCATTTCAGGAGGAGCTGTGAGGTCTTAGTGTCCATAGTGAAAACATATGCATGCATGTGGTAAGTGAGCAAAAAAAAACAAAACAAGAAATACATCCATCATGAAGCGATGAAACGTCATACAATACAGTATTGAATTTGTATGGGAAAGTACAGTAGGTTCATGTTAAAAATGTATGTATTACAAGAGAGTTAAGGTTTTGTATAAGAGATATTTCTGACCTCTCAAAGATTAAATATGATAAACAGCAGCAGCAGGAGCAACAACAACAACAGAAATGCAAGGGGTGTTACACAGTTTTAAGATTAAATCAGTGACAGCTAACATTGCTTCAAAGACAAAAGGTGGCATTACAAAGTTATCGCAACAACTGGCATTAATATTTAATTCATGAGATATATTCTCTTTGAAGCCATGGTAAGTCTGAAGAAACATGAACTGACAAATTTACTCTTTTGAGCAAAATGCTTGAAATGCATCATCAAATATTAATTCACTCTTTTGTGAAAGATAAACAAAGAACTCAATTTGTTTGAACCAAAGGACAACTGAAGTGCATTTGGTGGACCAGGTTGGAGATTGTGGTAGCAAGGACACATTTTAAAAATGGACCTCAACACTTTTTATATTGCTTGGCAAACAATGGCAATGGATGTCAATGAACTATGAAATGTTCAGACTTTTCACACTTTTCAGTGACCTTCAACAAAACATTTAATGGTGTCATTTGGTAAGTATATTTTAGTTCCAAAGTGGGCTATGCTGTGATGAGGTACCTTAATAATGAGAAACCTTTAAAGTGACAATGAGCAACATTCAGCACATAACCAGAGTGGTGCACTTTCACATGACCACAGTATAGCCAGCAGAATCATTCCTCATTAGCAGCTCACTCTGCTTTTGACTCTCCATGTGAGAAGCACTCAATGGGATTTCACCTTGAAAGATCCCAATTATATCCATTTATTCGATAAATAAGTCTTTTCTCGTTATTTTTATAGCAGTCAAAGAGGAATAACATTTCATTGAACTCTAATATTATTGGCCGATAGAATAATTTTGTGTTTGCTGCAAATGTTTTCAACACAAGATTTAATTATTAATTTAATTAATTCATATGCCCAAGGGGGCTTGGTCCAGCTTCACACTCATGGGGAAATATTGGAAATATAAATGGCAAGTTAATTTACTCACTAGTCTATGTAGAAAAAAAAAACAGATTTCTTCAGATTAAGGGCAGATAGACTGGTCTAGCTGTTAAAGCACTGAAACATGGAGAGCTGAGACCCATCTTTGATACAATGATGCAAGACAATACGAGTACGTCTACTGTGCTTGAAATACTTCTACTTGCAATACTTACATGGATGGGGTAGGCTACAGCATTGTGCGTTGTCTTGTTCCACATGCATCATCTCTGATATTGAACTTTGACCAATCTTATCTAAATGACTAATCATCACTGCTCAGATACTTCAGACCATGTAAGTTGAATCTCCATGGTATGGACAATGATTGTGAGGAAAAACTGTTCTGTTCCAAACATTAAAAACTACTATGCTTTTGGGGGTAACGCACACCAGAAAGATGAAAAAAAAAAAAAAAAAAAAAAAAAAACGCTTTTATGCCATGACACCAGACATCTGTTTAACTTGTCAGTCAAACTGAAGTCACGGCCACCGAGATAACCGCAGCTTGTATTCTAACTGCAGAGTCTATTACTGAGTCTGCACATGTGCTCCTCGCAAAGCCATCTCATTTCATCCATGCAACTGCAAGCGTGTGTAAACAGCTTCAGCTCCTCACCCACTATAGTCAATACTTGGATAGTCAACAAAGGGCATGGGTGCCAAATCTCATCATCACTCCAGTATAACATGCTGTGGTTGTGACAGCTATGATCCACCACATCAGTGTCAAAAAGTCAGGCTGAACGAAGCTTTAGAAAGCACATCTCTAAAGGTTGGTCACTCGGTCGCAGAGCTGCGGTTGGGGGAGGCATAGGTTCACAAACCTCGAGCAAGGCTGTGTGAAAAGGCAAAAATGAAAAAATGAATAATAGCTTTACATTTAACTGAGAGTTCAGCTGCTTACTGCTATCAGAGGAAAGCAGACTGCTTTGGAGGATGAATCAGAGTGGTATGATGAAATGTCAACTAAGCTCCACATAAGGTCCTTAAGGTTATGGATTTCTTTATGCTTTCTATGATGCTAGATGTTTTACCAACGCTGTGCCCTCATGTGGCTTTTAGATCTTTGTTCAAACAGAGGCACTCAGTCATACGACTGAGATTAAAACATCAAAATATTAACTATGTAAATGATTTTTTTTTTTAATTATTATTAGCATGTTATGCTCTATGTCATGTTTTGTGAAAGAATCTTAGCTTGAACACATAAGAACAAAAGAAGAAGGATCTTATAAATACAAAAAAAAAATCTTGAATAAGGTTTTAATCTTGCGTGATTATTCATGCACAATGAGGAGATAAAGGATTCCTCCACAGAAAAGCTCTTAATCATGTGTACTTTTATTTGAAGGATTACAAAGAAGATTTAAGAGATTTGAGTTTTAAGATGCACTGAAAATTGCTTCTCCAATCTTTTTCTCTGGTTTTAAAAGAGACTTATACAAACAAATGATGCATGTAGTTGAAGCAGGCGGGCCACATGTGCACACTCTGTCTTCTCCATTCAGTGCAAGTGCCTAGCATTCTGATACCAACATCACTTCAGTGCCCTCCGGCCTCTTGCTCATTCTAATATATAATTAAACCAGTAAACAAACACGCTCAAATAATCTCTCAAAAGACCAGACCTCTTTCACTGAGTAATTTTCAGCTGCTCTTGAGGACCTTACAAATGCAAACAATCTCTCATGAAGAGGTACACAAAACCTGACATTCACACTTCTGCATATCAATGCATACATTTACAATTTTTGATTCAAATTACCTTTTTGATTCAAAATATTTTTGTTGGTCTGCAAATAGCACATTAGAGCCTGTATTATTAAGCCCTGTCTGGGGAGGAAATTGAAAAGCATCTCAAGTAAAACACTGCCCCTCTCCCAGGGATTGCATTTTAGAGCTCTGCGTCTGTGTTTATGATTGAAAATATTGATGTGTATACATGCATAAAAGACACCCTGTGCTTAGTGCACTGGCGGTATATCATTGCTCTCAGAGTCGTTTGATGGGCATCGATATTATCTGTGTGTAACTTGAAAGTGTGTCTTTCAGCCTCTGTTCGAAATCTGCAGGATGGATCAAGGATGGAAGGATATATGGATGGATGGATGGATGGATGGATGGATAGATGAATGGATGGATGATGAGGTAGATGAAAACATGACTGAATGGCTGTTTGGAAAGTCTGTCTCAACTTCATGAAATTGTATTGTTAGATCATATGACCGGGCATTTAGGTCATACACATGATTTTCCTCACTATTATTGTTTCTTCCAGGTTCACTGGACAGAGCACACTCATTTAAATGCAAATTCCTGCAGACAAACACAGCGAGAGACAGCAAGAAATTTGTACAATCTTCATACTTAAATGTCAGTTTTTTCGAAGTCACATGTTGAAGGGCATTACAGGCAGCCATGCAAAATGGTACAAATATCTATCTTGAAGCTATTCGGCAACTCTTTTAGTCAACTGTGTGTATTCTGGAAGTAGTACATGAAAAAGGCTATTTCAGAAAAAATATATGAATTCTCTGGCTCTATCTAAACCCTGTGATCGTCGTTGCAATCGCCTTCTTTTAAATCTTTGCAATCTTTAAATCTTTGCAATCTTATAGTGAAAATCCAGAGCTCCCTGTAGCTTTCCACCAATCAGGTTCGGAGGGAGGGACAACTACCTGTCGATCACAGCTGTGAGCAAGCCACTGACAACGTGCTGCAGCGAGGGAAGGATTTGAGAGGTGCTTAGTAGAGACAGGGAGGGACCAATGAGTTGTATTATTTTGATTTTTTTTTGCCTGAGTCTCGGAATTACATAGACTTGGCGAATGCAGCTTTAGAGCCCGTTCACACTGACACGCTTTTTTCACCTCCAGGCGCTCGATTTCAATTGTTTCCCTATGGAACGATGCGACTTGACCGTTGCTACGCGCCTCACGTAAAAAAGCGCAAGTAAAAACGCAAGCGACTAAAAAACTCAAGCACTCAAAGTTGAAAATAGTTTAACTTTTGAGGTCGCGTTTTCTTCAACAATGGGTCCGTTGCCTAGCTGCCAGTCATAGCTAAGTCGGGGAGTTAGCGGTTTAGCCAAATCTAGCTGTACATTTATCATTTTCGACCTCGCATGTTTTTGTCACTCATTTTTCAGAATACTCACGTTTTACAAGTGGAAAAGCACGTTCAGTGTGAACGGCCCCTTAAGTTACAAATAAGGTTTTTCTGTACCTTATTTGAGGTCTAAAAGCACAGCATCTCTTGTTGTTTTGAACATTTTTCATTCAGCAAATACATGCTCTATTCCTAATGTCAATTTTTGTTTGTTTTTAAAATAATAATATAATAATATAACTTTCTACAGTGTAGATAGCAGAAAATGTTGAGGCTTTCATTTGCTTGGAAGGTTGGGCCTACTGTCCTGTCTAGGCTGTTTTTGATGTGTATCGTAATTTACTAATAATCAGTGGGCAGATTGAAGAGGCCTGATTGAATGACTGGCTGGTCCACACAGACATACACACACACACACACACACACACACACACATACACACTCACACAGCCACCACATGGATGAGAGGATAGACCCTTTGCAACTTAGAGTCCATACCTTATCCTAACCCTCAGTTAGTGACTGCTTCCATGTGTGGCGATGAAAAGGTTCACATACGCCTCATTATCTC
This sequence comes from Sardinella longiceps, assembly GCA_027497455.2. NCBI lineage: Eukaryota > Metazoa > Chordata > Actinopteri > Clupeiformes > Clupeidae > Sardinella > Sardinella longiceps. Next base: position 468,665 of record JAODXP020000188.1, read on the forward strand.
TGTTAGTTGGCGGTGCAAGGCTTGCTCTTGTTTCATCACTCACCCTGGCTTTTTGCTCTCTTTGAACGCTGTTTCTTTTTCACGATGGTCACACACAACAGAGTCAGTGCATTTCATGAAGCTGGTGTCATTGCTGGCCCTCTGTGGCTAATGTGCATCCATGATCAAAGAAAGGACACAGGTTTCTGAAATGGTGGACAAACTAGAGGATCAGATGCTTATTGTCTGATTATCCAGCTCTCTGCTCTGATCCTGACACCCTCATCCAGTTAGTAGTCTCAGGAGTGAGAGCTAAATTATTATCAGTGCACTTTCTTGTGAGGTATCACCAAAGACCTTTTATGTTGACCTCTGCTTCAACCCTCTCACAGCTATCACAGGTATCACAGCTTTACAGGTGTCAGAGCACACTAACACTATACCAAACTAGAGACACCAACTCCCTGACATGGAGAGACAGTTTTCAACCTTCCCTTTGTAGACATGAACACCCGACCTGCAGGATATAAGTAAAATTTCAATGTTTTCCACCAGTTGTACCATTATACAGTATAACCTGTACCTGTTAGAGATTGATACATTACATGTCAAATGTGTGTCTTCCTCTCAGCCAAACTTGCAGTTTCCCCAGGAATGTGTTGCTCTCCCTCTGTTTTGGTTAGCGAAGTGACATGACTGGATTTTACTATATGAATTACAATGTGATTTGTAACTTCTCAGCCTATTTGATTGTTGATAGCAGCTTCCTCCTCCATCAACTACACAATTCCACATTATCGACAGAAATGTTTATTAAGAGCTTTCTTTGATTCCACTAGATGGCGTTACCGGAAATTGCATAGGATCTTTTTTATTTTAAAAGGTCTATAATTACAAAATTATTTCAATAGTAGGAAAACAATTTTGCTATTGACTTTTATTAAGGAAAAATGGAAAGGTGGTATTTTCCCATCAATAAATGTCTAAATTGACATCCCCACATACCAGGATGACTTAAGATTTGATGTTTAAAACTTTAACGAAGTTGCCCCCCTCCCCAAGGGTTCATACTACTGCTGATTAAGACATAGCGACAACTGTGCATCTTCAATAATTGTTCAAAATTCACGAAAGATGGGATATCAACAAGGGCCCGGTAAAGCTGTTGGTCATGTGGAGAGATAAAAATCAATGTGTGCTGACCACTGCCTAGTGCTCAGAGTTAGAATTGCAGTGGACAACCCAGACATAATTGATTCTCTTTCATCACACACACACACACACACACATACACACACACACACACACACACAATCTTTTTAAGGATTTGATAAAGATGTGTGATAATCCCTGAAAGTACAGTACAAATGAAATAGCAAACATACTGTAAAGTTCTGATTATTATTGTACTGAAAGCTAATATAAAATGTTATTGAAAATGTTTTAGAAAAAAAATGTCAATATAAAATTGGCATTATATCAAATTTAGTATTTCTTTTTGACGTGATCAATCTTCGTCATACCCCTTAACCGGGGCTCATTCACATGCGTCTGAGTGGTAGCTCACGTTTCTTGGCTGCAAGAAAATGCTCAGCACAGTCAAATGTCCAGCATCACACAAGGGATTAGATAAATTACCTCTGATATCGGCTGCTGCCACGCTCCAGGCCCGCTTGTGTAAGTGAGCTGGAGTGAGGAAAGGCTGAATCATCAGCCAATACTGTGCATGCCACAGTGATAACACCCCATGTCAACATGGGAGGCTTCAGCTCTCTGGCTCTCTGCTGTTCCCTCTCCTGTCTTCAGCGTGGAATTGCTTTTGCATTGACCACATTCATCTCTGTTGATTCAGCTGGGGAACATTATTCTGTCCACTGATGGATCCCCAATGAAAAGCATAGCATTTCTGTCTAAGACTCTCTCACAGGGTTAGAATTTATTTGTGTCTGAGTGCTCAGCAGTTGTTGTTAGATGAGACCTCACATAATTAAAGATGCTCAAACATCACATTGTGTATGCGGCACATCAACCAATCATCTACACACACACACACACATATATATATATTAACCCAGCTGACTCTTGGTTTGTGGAGGATGCCATTCAGTTCAATCACTGCACATACAAAGCAGGCGGCGCGTGGGCAAAGTTGACCTCCTCGTGCTTGCTAGCTGCATCTGCTAATTAATAAAAAGGGAGCGAAAGACATCCCCCCGTTGTTTCTATTGCACTGAGTGCTCCAGTGGGTGGGGGAGAGCTTGAGACCCAGAGCTGGCAATGATGGGTGGGATGTGAGGTGAAGAGCGCTAATCACGTCGATGCAGGGCTCGAGCCGGAGCCATGGCTTTATCCTCATGCACCTACGGTTTGCCGCCGCTGCGCCTTTGATACTCTGTGCCTTCCCTTGCTGATCAAACAAGGCCGATCGCAGGTTTCCCAGGACTACCTCTGGGTCCAAAACAGAGTGATTATTTGGAGAGAAAAAGGATTTCTCCCCACATCTTTCCCCCCTCTACTTCTGTGTTTTCCTTTTTGATGTAGAATTCTGTTTCAGGTCCTGCCAGAGTGCTCTCTGAGAAGGAGAGGAGCAGTGAACCAGGCAAGTCATCTTTAAACTGCTCCTCATGGCCTTCCTCCAGTGAACTCTTTTCCTCTCAGCTGTTAATGGGTGATTTTTGTCTCTGTGACCATACTTTAGCTACACATCATCAGACAACTCTAATGATACATTTGCCTTTTAAATTTTAACTTACATGCTAGAGAATAATTTGTCTTTTTGTTCTTGATTATTAGGAATAAATTGGAAACAAAAATTCAACATCTCTCAGAGCATAAAAAATAAATTTGACAATGTGAGTTTGCCTCTATAGTAGCGTATTCACTGTCTAATCATAGACTCAAATGATTGCAAAAAGTGTATTGACGAAAACTCATCTGTAAGCACTCAATGCATAAGTAACGTGAGATGAATACTCCAACCAGACACTAACTGGCAATATATACTGTAGATAGAATCAAATGGACAGTCTTATAAGGCTTTGTTACACTTCAAGGTGTAAAGGCATATTTAATACCATTGAGTACAGTCATGAGAGTTGATTTCAATGAGGTTGATTTATGAAAAGTGTATTCATAGAAAGACTTTTGGTTATTTTCAGTTTCAGTTTTGCTTCCTCTTACCTTGGGTTTCAGGCCCTGCAAGTGTTAGAATCGTAGAATCTACATAAGAGGCATCCGTGCACTAAGCACTTTTTTGCTTAAGCTCCTGGGAGAATACTGCCCACAGTGAATAGCTTGTAAATTAATTTGAAAACATTTCCTGGTATGCCAAGAAGAGTTGAGATCTAGCTTCAAAGAAATAATTTGATGAGACAGAGGTTATAGCTCTATACTATGTACTTTATCCATAGATTATGTGATTGTTGCTGCAGTCAGGTTCCTATTCTGAATAAAATGGTTTGACAGAATAAAAGTCCCAGAAGTTACAGAGAACTCTTTGTTGTGTCTTTCTGCCGAAGCCCTTTATACTGTGGCAAAAAAAAAAAAAAAAACCTTTACGCTGTGGATATGAGAATCATAGCTACCTGCTCCCTACTTATGTAGATGGGCACAACCCAGAATGTTATCACCCGGGGCAAATTGGGGAGGGGGGGATTGATCAGCCGATCCAGGCTGATTATTCCAGAGGTTGGAAGATGGAGGCACCATTGATTTGGTGGCCCTGTCAGCACTGGCAGTCTTGACAGAAATCTCATTAGAAACTGCAAATCGCCTGCACTCAAGTCTCCCAGCTCTGCTCGCCATCTTCTAAATTAGGAAGGCTCAGAGCAAAGACAGTATCAATATGGTAAAAACTCACTCATCCCATAGTGAATCAGCCTGCGACTTGCCATGTAGCAAAGACAGATGGGCAAGTAATTTTACTGATCTTTCAGGCAAGCACGGCCTTTGACTTCTAACAAGGTGTGTGAGGGAGAGAGGAGATGAAGTCTGCTCAGAGCAGAGAGCTGAGTATCATGTATTATGCATAATTCAGGTTATTGCAAAAGTCTGCCTATATGCATGCGATAGCTCCCTGCCAATCATTACCGCAAGAAAGTGAGCACACTTTTGGCTAAATTACTTACAATACATATTTATTCACGGAAAATACTTTAAAATATCAGAATTCTATATATCTCACAGTACCATCACTGCCTGAGACAGACAAAGCATTATCTCACCTGTATTTTGGTCTTGTGAGGAGAAATGCCATACAAAGTCAGCCACTCAACTGTCCTCATTGTTTTGCCTATTGACAGTTAGCTTGCACCTGAAATACAACATATAGCTTGGGTAAAGTTAGACTGTGTCTCAGTCTCAATCAAGACAATGGGTTTAGAATTGACTCAGTCACTTCAAAGTTATTGTCCAAAGTATTTGCAACCAAAGCTCTGTTGTTTGAGCTTACCAAGTGCTATAATATCTCACAGACAAATATTAGCAATTGATTGAAGGCAGCCCCAGTAGTTTTAAACTTAAAACAAAGTGCCACTCCACCAGAAAGCAAACATATCCTTAAGATGAGGTGAAAGCAAACATATCCTTATGATGAGGTGCCAGACTCTGCACAAAGCGAAAGAGTCTGGTCCTCTAGACTAATTTACAGGAGCAATTTCAGGCCATTTTGACAGATGGTAAAATTGATGCTGCAGAGCCTATGCTGTGCTGTTGGCAGACAGTGACAGCAAAATGAGAGAGGGTGAGACAAAAAAAAAAACCACTGGCAAGAAAAGACGCTTACAGTACATAGTGGTTTCCCTATTCAATTACATAATACATGATGCATAATTCCTTAAACAACTCTTCAGGTCAACGTCACACCTTTATCAGACTGTGCACCAAAAAAAGATTTTGTAAAGTTTGCTTTGTAATATGGTCTGTGTGAGGCCGCAGCCCTTTGCGCGCCCTCACTGCGCCCTCATGGTGGCCGCTTGGAACTTTCAGATGGCGTTTAGCCTTCAATTCCAGACTCACGTTTAATGATTATGTTTTAATGTCAAATACTCATACCATGTTACTTCTGTGTGCTTAGTTTACATGTGTTTAAACAGATGGGTGCACACATTTGTTGAAACCTTGTAAAACATTCCACTCGCATACATGCAAACAACATACAAGCATTAATATCCTTGGAGAAAGATCTCTGTTTATTTCTGAATGCTTTGGTAACATGTAAAATATTTTCATATTGTCTTATGCCAGATTGTTCTAGTCTGGGCAAGTGTAGCAATGCACATTCAGTGTTTTTAGAATTTGTTTGCTTACCACCAGTAGCCTTTCCTGATCTGCTTTAGGGAAGCGCGCTCCCATTTGGGGATGGCTATATGTGTTGGGTGCGTTCACGAGTGACGTGGTTGCGCCCATCGCGAAATTAATTAATGTTATTGATGTCCTTGTAGGACATATTTTTGCATGCAAATATTTGTTAACATTTTGAGTAAGGCCTGATAATGAAAATATATTGTATTGAATTTGTGAAGTATGGAAAATGTCTAATATTGACTTTCAAGTGTAGAACTCCCCTGTATCCCTTGTTCTAGTTGGTATGTTCCAATTAAGGGTTAATCAGCTGCCTGTTAAGTAGGTTGTAGATTCATTGTGCTTTTGACTTTTCGTTTGGTAGGAGTTTGCTGTGATTCTTCTCCATTCTGGTAGCCTTAGTTGTGTGAGGTAATGGTGGCAGAACGAAGCTTCATAACACTTTGAAGCTTTCCAGCAAATGTGTTGCACAGTGTGTGGTGCTTCTCGAGCGCTTCACATAATGAGGACATCTAGTGGTCAACATGAGATTGAGATAAAGGAATTCACATGCTGTCCCATGTGGTTTGAAAATAGGACTTTTCATGATGATGATGATTTTCATGATGATGATCAAACACATGGGATTTTATAGGATACTCTTAAATTATGATTATGAACTGATGAACAAATATTATTTTAAGTTCCTGGTTATTTCTTATGTCATATTGTTATTGTGGGTGTTCTTTGACATCAAATTGAAGAGCTACAGAGTGATATGACATCAGTGTTATGACTGTATTTATCAGTATCAGTATTTGGGATGAAGAGGAAAGTGCTTGTGTGACAATGCTTTGTGTAACTGTGGTTGAAAGAAAAGGAGGGGTTAATTATTTTTATTCAGAAACAGTATCTGCTCTACTGCCTTTGGAGCAAGTCGATTCCTCTTCTTGGATACAACCTCTCCTGCCTTTGAAAATACACGTTCACAGGGCACAGAGGAAGCTGGAGTGCAAAGAAATTTTTGCGCTAAAATGAATAAGTTTGGATACAGTGTTTGATGTGTTTTCCAGTAAGTCAGGGGATTTTCTTTTCTTGGCAAGTGTGTTTCCTGCATGTATCTCTGTACTTCTACTATGGCATCAGCTGTGGAGTTGTGGGTTTGCCGGTTAAGTTGTACTGAGGCATCTAAACAGTGCCACAGATTACCTGAGAAGAGAAGAATAAAAGATGGTTATTAAATGTGAAAATAAAATATCACCACATTGTTAAGCACTGCACATACCTGTTGAGTGTGAAGGTCCTTCATCTGCATCTGCATCAGCTGGTGGTGGTGGTGGTGGTGGCATTATTGGTGTACGTGGTGTTTGGGAAATGATGAATGTGCACTCCGCAGTCAATCGTTGCACTGCCTCATCTGCTTTGGCAGGGTTCAGGAACCCAAGTGCCTTGAATCTTGGGTCCAGTAATGTTGGCAAAGTAAAAATGCTCATCGTTTGATATAAGTTTAGCCGCTCCCGCACCTGCCGATACAAATTCTCTGCAAGCTGCTTGGCTGTGGCTGTGGTCTTGTTCATCTTTTGTTGGCAAATGTTGAAATCCAACATCTTCAGCAGCGGAATCACCTTTGACACAGACACCTTTTTCTCAGCAGACAGCTCCACTGTAGCCTCATTGAATGGGGAGAGGACACCAAGGCACTCTTCAACAATGGTAAATTCAGCAGAGTTTAAAGGTACTACCTCAGTCCGGAGGGAGGACATGGCTGCACCCACTGCCTCCCGTTCCTGGTACATCCTCTCCAACATGAGGAACGTACTGTTCCAGCGCGTCTCCACGTCCTTGACTAGCTTCATTGCAGGTCGTCCTAACTGCACCTGGATCTGTACAAGTCTTTCCTTTAAACAGAGCAATTAAAATATCAGAAACACAAAACTAATACATTTTTCTCATAATAAAAAATATTGCACAATAAAGACACAATATATGTATGTGATACATGCACAATATAACATACTTTAGCAATGGTGCTGCATCGGAAAAGATTAACCACTTTCTTCGCCTTGCTACGTATCTCTGGCAGCCCAGGTGTCTGGTCCAGAGCCTTCTTCACAATAAGGTTGAGGGAGTGGGCAATGCAAACTGCATGCTTGACATTGAGCTCCCTTCCTGCAGCAAGCATGTTGGCGGCAGCATCCGTTACAAGACATGTAACTTTATGCCTTATCCCCCACTCCTCCATAACCTTGGCCTTGGCAGCCGCCAAGTGTGCAGCGGTGTGAGATTGTGGAAAATGCTCCACTCCAAGAAGCACAGTGTGAAGTGCATCTTCCTGGAGGAAATGGCATGTAATGGCCAAATATGCATCCATATTAATACTGGTCCACATATCAGCAGTAATACTGACGGCTACTGCCTTCAAGACCATAGCTTTGGCCTCCTCTTTGGCTTTGGCATACCTCTCTATAACCATAGCCTTTAAAGCCTGTGGGAAACAAAGAAAGCACAAAGAATAAAGTTGTTTTTTGTTCATTTTGTTCACAAACTGCAAATGTTATGTTACTATTATGATAGGCTACCTGTCTGGTTGGCAGTACGTAGGTGGGGTCAAGTTTATTAACAAAACCCCTGAAGCCTTCATCCTCCACCACTGAGAATGGCTGGCTATCCTTCACCACCATGTTCACCAAAGCCTCATCAAGCTCCTGTTTCCTGGAAGCTAAAGTAAAAAGAGAAACAGATGAGATAACATTTATTAGCTATGCATTTAATAAATATGTGCCATATAAATAGATACATAGCAAAACACACCTTGACTAGTGACAGCTGGTGCAGAATCCACACGCTCATTCTCATGCAAAGCACGATAGTGCCTCAGCATGGATGAGGTGTTATTGTTGTATCCCAATTCCTTGGAACACACCAAGCATTTCACCTTGGAAAAACAAAATCTCATATAAAAATATACTGATAATTATAAGTTAGAAAATAATCAATAGCCAAATTGTATGATACATTTGCTTACCCTGTTAGGTGAAATGAGATCAAAATGCTCCCAAACGGGCGAATATCTCCTTTTCCTCGCAGACTCCATTTTCCACAATCCTCAACCACAAACCACAACTCACAAACCGCAACACTTGTCTTAACCCAACCTACTGACAACCCACGAGTATCGTCCCCATATGGGACATCTTTATAGTTGAAATGTCCCGCCATAACTGAGCTATCAAACGAGATAGCGTGTCCCAAACGATGCATTGAGCGTAACGTATGACGTCACTTCACGCAACGCGAGGCTTCGTCTGAGATTAGTCACGTGATTTTTTCGGAACGGGACAACTCGCTTTGAGCCTCGAGCTATCCCAGGACGGAGGCTCATCTGGCACGCCCCTTATTGCTCGACGCAAGCATTGTAGCCTCGGTTCAAGCCATAACAACAGTAGCACCTGGTATTCCCAGGAGGTCTCCCATCCAAGTACTAACCAGGTCCGACGCTGCTTAGTTTCCGAGATCAGACGAGATCGGGCGTGCTCAGCGTGGTATGGCCGTAAGCAATTGCAGACAGTCAAAATGCCCCTCATAAAACCAGGGACAGGATTAAAAAAAAAAAAAAAAAAAAAAAAAGAAAAGAAAATTGACTGGAGCTCAAACTCATGCTGAGACGACGAGAAGAAAAAGCATTACAGCACCTGGTATTCCCAGGCAAGCAGTCTCCCCATCCAAGTACTAACCAGGCCCGACGCTGCTTAGCTGCCGAGATCAGACGAGATCGGGCTTTCTCAGCGTGGTATGGCCGTAAGCAATTGTAGATAGTCAAAATGCCCCTCATAAACCAGGGACAGGAGGAAAAAAAAAAATTGCCTGGGCTCAACTCATGTTGAGACGACAAGAAGAAAAAGCTTACAGCACCTGGTATTCCCAGGCGGTCTCCCATTCAAGTACTAACCAGGCCCGACGCTGCTTAGCTTCCGAGATCAGACGAGATCGGGCGTGCTCAGCGTGGTATGGCCGTAAGCCATTGCAGACAGTCAAAATGCCCCTCATAAACCAGGGACAGGATTAAAAAAAAAAAAAAAAATTTACTGGGCTCAACTCATGCTGAGACTACGAGAAGAAAAAGCTTACAGCACCTGGTATTCCCAGGCGGTCTCCCATCCAAGTACTAACCAGGCCCGACGCTGCTTAGCTTCCGAGATCAGACGAGATCGGGCGTGCTCAGCGTGGTATGGCCGTAAGCAATTGCAGACAGTCAAAATGCCCCTCATAAACCAGGGACAGGATTAAAAAAAAAAAAAAAAAAAAAAAAATTGACTGGGCTCAACTCATGCTGAGACGACGAGAAGAAAAAGCTTACAGCACCTGGTATTCCCAGGCGGTCTCCCATCCAAGTACTAACCAGGCCCGACGCTGCTTAGCTGCCGAGATCAGACGAGATCGGGCTTTCTCAGCGTGGT
>JAODXP020000188.1:489318-499318 GCA_027497455.2 Sardinella longiceps
CTTTATTAGGCCCCAGGCAGGTAGGCTGAGTCCATGAGGCGTGGATCTGCCCAAGGTTTCTTCCTACATAACAAACTATTTACAAAGCGAGGGAGTTTTTCCTTGCCCCTGATTCTCATGGATGCTTCCCGTACTGTCTGTAAAGCGCCGCGAGACAATGTACTGTATTTGTGCGCTCTACAAATAAAATTGAATTGAATTGAATAGTCACCCCTTCAAACCCTAAAACTCAGGTCTACAGCATGCCATTTCTGTACACTGGCTACAAAGCCAATGACCCAAGGCTCATTATTGAGGGGTTGTGCTTTAAGGACCAAGGGGAAGTCTTTCTTTCTTTCTTTCTTTCTTTCTTTCTTTCTTATTCTTTCTTTCTTTCTTTCTTTCTTTCTTTCTTTCTTTCTTTCTTTCTTTCTTTCGCCTAACCCAATTTCACACAAATGCCTATTGGAGATACAAGGCATTTTTTCACTACCTCTGGCCCTGCTTTCAGCCCCTGTCTAGCCTCCTACATGCTTTTGACTTCAGAAAATGGATGTCAGAAAAGGAAAGATTGGAGGTTGGCCTTGTCTTTCTGGTCACCTCAGGCATACGTCCAGTCCTCTTTCAAGGTCCTGCCTGCTTTAGGTTCCACAACCCTAACCCTAGCTCTAGCCCTAATATCCTCCTAAGACCCAGCAATTCCTTTTTTGTCCTCTGTAGTGGACATCAGTTTAAGTCTTATAAGTGAAAAACCATTCATGGCAACTTTTAAAATCCCGTTGTACTGTCTGGGGGACATCCAGGGCTTTCTGGTGATACCATTATTATGTAGGTGGGGTTAACCAATCACTCAGAATTGATTTGAAAATGGTGGATATATCATTTTTGGCTTTTCATGGCAACCAGACAGGGCATCCATCAATTTTTGTCAGATATTTAGTTTTTTTTTCATATTATCAAATTTGATGATAAAAGTGAGTCTAAATATGAATACAGAGAGATTTCAGAAAGAACCAGTCATTTTAACACCTTCAAAACACAACATTTGTTCAATGTCCCCTGTAGAGGACATCGGGACTTACTGCTACCTGTTTTTTTTTTTTTTTTTTTTTTTTTAAACTGATTTCAAAGTTTGAAATGACAAAGGGTTGACTGAGACAACAAGGTCTTTGCTTTTAATTTATAATAAATGATAGAAAAAAACACCCGTAGTGTACTTTTGCCATCTTATGGTGCCCGACCCACCAGTGTTTCTCTCATAGCTGGGGTCTGTGGCCCAAAGGCCAGGGGTCAAATTATGAGCATAATAAATGATAGAAAAAAATACCCGTAGTGTACTTTTGCCATCTTATGGTGCCCGACCCACCAGTGTTTCTCTCATAGCTGGGGTCTGTGGCCCAAAGGCCAGGGGTCAAATTATGAGCGTCTTTAACATGGTTTACACTTTAAGCAGCTTTGTAATGACCTCATGGCAAGCCATCCTACTTCTTTACCACATTTGTAGTGAAGGGAGAGTGTAGTCACCCCTTCAAACCCTAAAACTCAGGTCTACAGCATGCCATTTCTGTACACTGGCTACAAAGCCAATGACCCAAGGCAGAACACAGTTTAGAGCGATGTCTCTGAACTTGCCTGTAGTTCAGCAGCTTGTAGTTCAACAGCATAGGAACACGTTCGTTATTCTCCCCTCTACTTTGGAATAACCTTTACAAAATTGGTACATGACATTTAACATCCATGATCTTGAGGACTTATCGCCACTACGATGTCAAAATAAATCGGAATAAGCCAGCGATCTGTTACAACTGAACGTGGAAGTTGGAGGCGTGACAGCCAGGTGGAGCGAATCCATCATATCCAAACGGAAACATGTTTCAATTACAGTACATTGTTCCAGACTGTATGGCGGAGTCAGCAGTCTGCTTATTAGCCAGGCTACTGGAAGGCACGCTTGAATGCAAAAACGACCCATAAATAACAACAAGTGGGGGTTGTAGACGATAAAGTGCAAGTAGGCGCAGGTGGGCAAGTAGGCACAGGTGCTATTCGGTAAAGGTTGCAGTTTTGAGCCCCGTTAGTCTGACCCCATCAAAGTGTCTCTGACCAATATATTGAACCCCAAACTGCTCATAGCATCACAGAGTAGGCTTAGTGGTAGAGCGTCTGCCTCTCGTGTGGATGTGAGTTTGGCTCGCGGTCAAGTCATTCCAAAGTCCAGAAGTCCTGAAGTTTGATCAGTTGGAGGGATTGAATTGGTTGGGTTTTATCGGTATTTGGAGAATTTCTTTTACAGGAGCTCTAAGGGTTGCTGTATTTATGTGTGTGTGTGTGTGTGTGTGTGTGTGTGTGTTGCGTTCACTGCGGCGCGGGTGCGTCACGTAATTAAATACAGGTGTATAAGCACGTTCACTTACCTGATTGAAGCGTGCACGGGCTATAAACGGGAGCGAGCACTAAGTTTGTCATGTCGTCTCGTTAGGAGAGATACGCCACCGGTAAGCTACTAGTTTCATTCATTAAGGTGCTTGGTTACTTGCTTGTTTATTGTTGCCGCGGCACTGCCGCTGTGTAAGTGCGCGGTTCATATGCTTGTTGACTTACTTTGATCATGCTGACAATCATTGTTTGCGGTGTTATGTCTAAAGTTTGCCGGCTTAATAGCGTTCGCGATCGTAATCCAGTGTTTGAATTGTAGCGCTTTCACTGTTACGAGTCTACTTCCTGTTTTACGGTGCTGGATAAGTCATGTAGTTGCTTCTGATTGGCTGCTTGCATTGAATTATGGGTAATGTAGTTAATTCGTCTTGTATTGGTAATGGTTTGATATTCTAAACGTTGCTATTAAAAACTACACTTACTGGTTTACATTAAGGTCAGCAGATTATGCACTTTGCACTTTGCTATTGGGTTTAATGACTAATACTGAAACTTATGCATTTAATTGGGGCAATGTAGCTTGTGTGTGGAATTATATTAATGTGCAATATTGTTTATGTGTAAATGTTGCTTTATTGTGGTTAAAGGCTTTGCAGTCACTCAATTTAAATATATAATGTTTATAAAACTAAATGGTAATAATATGGTTGATAAAGTTAATGATATTAATGAAGTTTATAACAGTAATGATAACACTAATAATAATGATGACAATAATAGAAAGTAATAATAATGATGCAATTTATGAATAGATTTTATGCATTTATATTATTGAAAAGTAATTGATGAATTAATGTATGTGTATGTGGCTTTAAGTACTGTTATTATACCTTAAGCCTTTGTATATTCTACAGGTTTATAACCTACCTACCTACTACCTACCTACTACCTACCTACTAACTATCAACTACTACCTACTACTGCTGTGACTGTTATTTGTGGAAACATATCAAACAAACAAACAAATAAAGAACCACAAAAGAGTTATAACAACGTTTGTCTCTCCTAACGCCCCGTTCGGTGGGGAAAAGCTAAAAGAACCGAACAGTTATAAACCGCGGCCCACTGCACTGGACTGAGTGCAGCAAGAAGCAGCCACGGACAGCCTCATCAAAGAAGCTCAATTCGTCCAGGACCAATTGGCCTCTCACTAACCGAAGTTTGCTACAAATCAGACTGCCCGTTGATTAGGATAAAGGAGTGTGTCCACACATTGGAAGTGACCGCTCTCCAATCAACATAAAGGGAGTAACAATGGCAGACCTGGAGAAACTAAAAAGTGTGCGATCAAGAGCACAGGCCTCATTCACAAAAAGGGCTAACATCCTCACCAAACAAGGACTTTTGGAACCAACTGAAATTATCAGAGAATGGAAAAGTTTCAGAATGGATTTTTCTAAGGTCACAGATGTGGGACATGAATATGCCGAAGCCCTGAGGGAGTCAACGGATGATGAGGTGGTAGCATCTGCTGACCAAATTGATGCGAAGACAGCGGAGTGTGAGGACAAGTTCCTAGAGGTAAAGAAAACTGCCCAGGAAACCTTTTGGACCAGCTACGCTGAGGTGGCATTCTTCAACCAGGCCAAAACAGCCGAGTCAGCCATCACTCGGGCAGAGGAGGAGGAAGTCAATCCCCAACTGTCAATCAAAGACCGCAGAGTGAGAAACAGGGGTCTGGAAAGAGAGGTCGCTGAACTCGGGGAAATGCTCGTTGAGTGGAAGGAGTTGGTTCCAGGTTCAAAATCATTAGACCTGAAGACACGCTACAAGGCGCTAAAGAAGAGGGTCCTAGCTTTGGCGGACAAGCTAGAAGAGGATGGTGCAGACCGAGTGAAGAGCAGAGATGATGGCAGCGCTAATGGTGAGCCACTCAGAGATTCTCTCCTCTCTCTCCCTGAGATGTCTCCCGATCTCAAGCTGAAGCCCAAAGCAAACACTGAGGCCCCAAGCATGAACACCCGGCCCCTCTCACAGCAAGGCAGCCCAGCCATGGCCCAAGGTAATGTTGTCAAGCCTCAGATCAGCCTTGAGAGAGCACGGTTACCCATGTTCAATGGTGATATGAGGGACTATTACCGTTGGAAGACTGAATGGGGGGATTTGCAAGAGCTAGGCAACCCACAAGGTGCAGAATGTGTCAAAAGTTTCACTTATTGAATAGCCTTCATGAAAAGGTCAAGAAGGATCTCGTCCTATCAAGCTGTGGATCCACTGATGAAATATTCAGACTGCTAGACAGCAAGTATGGGAACAAGTCAAAAATTGTGCTAATGATCACCAGTGATGTCCAGTCTCTTCCCCCGGTCAAGAGTAATAATCCCAGAAGAACAATTGAGTTGATCCAGGCTGTGGAAAGAGCGCTGTGCAACCTCCAGATCCTTGGTGAAGAGGACGCTGTGAAGAACCGCATAGTAGCTCAATCCATTGAGAGCAAACTCCCGAGCTCACTCAAAAAGGAGTGGATTATGCACAAAACCGATCCAGCAAACAGATTCTCACCATTGGACCACTTTGATTGCCTCCTGGAGTTCTTGAAAAAGCAGGAAGAGATTCTTGAAGAGCTGGACCAGTTGGAACCAAATTGTGCAGACAAAGGCCCTGTGGAGAAGAGTGCTGCAGACTGTCCAGACAAGAACGGGAGGAAGGCCTTCACTAAGACCACAGCAGGTCAGGAGGATGACCACGACCATCTCGGCTGCACTGTCTGTGGTGATGACTCCCATGCTGGCAAGTTATTTGCATGCAAGGTCTTCCGACAGCTGGATCTCTCAAGCAAAACAGCCCATTTGAAGAAGCTAGGGTTGTGCTCCAAGTGTCTATGGTCCCACCCCAAAGAAGGGAAAGGATGCATACCCAGATTCCTCTGCCCAAAAGCCGACTGTCGGGAAGGAGGTGCATCAGACCATAATTATCTTCTGTGTCCAAAGCCACCGACTCCAAAGAAGGACCGCAACAGTGAGGAGCAAAGCACTGTGGAAACTGGAGGGATGAAACTTGGCCTAACCGACAGGCAAGAGGAGTTCCTGGCAGAGCTCACGCCAGAACAGAGGGAGAAGTATAAAAATGCCTTCTCAAACAAAGCTTCCTCAACTGTGCGTGCCGAGGCAGGTGATGGACTGCCAGAACATCCAGTGGTGATGATGCTGATGCAAGTGACCACAAACTCTGGTTGCCTTATTGGGACACTAATCGACCTCGCATCTGATACCAACTACATCACCAATGAAGCAGCCGATCGCCTTGGGCTAAGTGGTGAGAACATCAGGCTAATAGTCCATGGAGTTGGAGGCATGAGGAAAACCGTTCTGACCAAAAGATATTCCCTCCGGCTGAAGGTGAAGGCATCTGAGGGAAAAGTGGTGGAACATAGGATCCTCTGCTATGGCCTGGAAAGCATAGCGGAGGTGACCCAACCAGTCACTGCCGAGCAACTGCACAAGTTCTTCCCCCATGTAGCCAAAAACGAGCTGGTTCGTCCCACAAAGATCGACCTCCTTATTAGCCACCGGGAAGGCCGTCTTGTTCCTCAGCCAACCAGGATCGTGGGAGATCTCGTTCTCTGGGAAGGCCCGTTGGGAAAAACAGTCGGGGGAACCCATCCCAATCTCATGGAGACGGTGGACTTACCTGTTTATCGATCTGAAACTCACCTGGCCAGGACTATGAGATCAACCTCGACGGCATATAAGGAGTCCATCATACCCAAAGAGGAAGGTAATAAGCCTAACCTGACCACGGGAATTACCAGAAAAAGGAAAGTGGGAGGCTTCTTTCTCAAACCACGGGTCCGGTCACACCAAAGTGGGAGGGGTGGAGC
Organism: Sardinella longiceps; assembly: GCA_027497455.2. Lineage (NCBI taxonomy): Eukaryota > Metazoa > Chordata > Actinopteri > Clupeiformes > Clupeidae > Sardinella > Sardinella longiceps. The sequence continues at coordinate 495,554 of JAODXP020000188.1, forward strand.
CTCTGCTGAAGAAGCTTTTGACTCTAGTTGCAAAGCAACTGTTCCAAGAGCCCTGGTACTACCGAACCAAATGGAATCAAAGGCAATACTTACCCCTCCAAAGAAAGATGTGATCAAGGCAGAACAAAAAATTGATATCCTTATCAGAGGTACAATTCCCGAGGAACTCTATGAGGGGTCAGAGTGGCAGCAAGGCCCTGAGTTCCATAAGTTGCCTGAAACCGACTGGCCGATGAAGACAGCCAGTGAGGTGACACCCTCTGCTTCTGATGATGTAAGAAAACTTCAGCGGAAAGCCTTCTCAACTGTGGTCACCAGGGCCCAGTTAAAAGCTCAAACTGGCCCTAGCAAGCCTGACATCAAGCATGAGACGGCTAACGGAAGATCTACATCATTAGCTGTCTCAGGTGCAACATCAAGGACCTGGGCAATTGGACTGGCATGCCTGATGGAACCTCAACGCTATAGTTCCCTGTCCAAGCTGTGTGGTTCCATAGCCTGTATTCGACAGGCTGCAGAAACCTGGTTGATGAGATTCCAGGCACCAGATAAGTCAAAGTGGGAGGCAAACCATGCTATCCTCCCCCCTGAGGAAAGGGCACAAGCTTTCTGGGACTTGGTCCTTGCAGCCCAAGGTGGCAGTCAGTTCCTTGACTCAACGCTAAATCGTCTGGAGGTCCACAAGGAAGAGAACACAGGAATTCTTGCTTGTGGAGGACGAGTCCAGTCCTGGAATGAAGATGGAACAGCGGTTCCTTTAATCCCGCTTCACTCGTTGCTTGCAACCCTGCTGGCAAGAGGAGCTTATGACAAGAACCTACAAGACTTACATAAGTACCTGGCTACCTTGAAGGAAGCATCCATTGAGGACAAAGCTGCCAAGCATGGAACAGTGTGGGCATGGCACTTTCATCCAGCTGATGCACCTCATTGCGATGGGGCTGCAGAAGCCACAGTTAAGCTCGGAAAGAGGGCCCTCAGTAACCTTGGAGGGACGGCAAGCTCGCTTAACCGGGGTGAAGTCCAAACCTTCTTCTTCCAGGCAGCAAACCTCACAAATGAAAGATTGATTGATGCCAGGGCGCAAGAACAAGAGGATTCCATAGAGTATCTGCCCCCCAACACCCTGCTCCTGGGTAGGACCAGGCAAGGAGGAGATACAGGAGGAATTGACTTGTGCATCCATCTCTGGCGCCATCTCAGAGCCATCCAAATTGGTGTGGATATGTTCTGGAAGGAATGGAGTGAACTTGCCGGGCCTAACCTGTTCGTTCGACCAAAGTGGCACCACACTCAAAGAAATGTAGCAATTGGGGACATTGTCTGGATTGCTGACACAAACGCACTCCGAGGACAATTCCGGCTTGGACGGATTCAGGCCATATACCCCGACAAGAAAGGACTTGTGAGAGACGCAGATGTGAAGACGTGTGCAGGCCTCCCTGCCGCCCTGGCAGTTGGGCAACCTAAAGGGATCCTTCATCAGCTGACGGCAGTCATCCTACGGAGAGACGTCAGAAGGTTGGTGGTCCTCATCCCTGTGGAAGACCAGTGACCCCCTAACCCTCTCATCAGCCATCTGTCCTGTAGGCACTGCCTTGCCTCAGGTCCCCATTGCCCAACCCCCTTGATCCTGCAGGCATTGCCTCAGGATGTCACGGCCAATCCCTCTCTACCTCTCTCTGGTTAGTTGGCATGTGTCTATGCTGCCACGGCCACCACTTGCACCATACACGAAGAAAAGAAGAATACCTACTTACCTCATGACCTTACCTGGCAGAACACCACACATCTGTCCAGGAAGGTTCCGGAACAGTGACAATGGCATCTCATTCTTTGTGAAAAAAAAAAAAAAAAAAAAAAATCCTATTGTAAAAAGTGTGTTATGGTGTAATGTAATGTTTGTCTGTGACCGCCTTGGATCATATGATCAGTCGGTCAAGTGGGAGGTGTTGCGTTCACTGCGGCGCGGGTGCGTCACGTAATTAAATACAGGTGTATAAGCACGTTCACTTACCTGATTGAAGCGTGCACGGGCTATAAACGGGAGCGAGCACTAAGTTTGTCATGTCGTCTCGTTAGGAGAGATACGCCACTGGTAAGCTACTAGTTTCATTCATTAAGGTGCTTGCTTGTTACTTGCTTGTTTATTGTTGCCGCGGCACTGCCGCTGTGTAAGTGCGCGGTTCATATGCTTGTTGACTTACTTTGATCATGCTGACAATCATTGTTTGCGGTGTTATGTCTAAAGTTTGCCGGCTTAATAGCGTTCGCGATCGTAATCCAGTGTTTGAATTGTAGCGCTTTCACTGTTACGAGTCTACTTCCTGTTTTACGGTGCTGGATAAGTCATGTAGTTGCTTCTGATTGGCTGCTTGCATTGAATTATGGGTAATGTAGTTAATTCGTCTTGTATTGGTAATGGTTTGATATTCTAAACGTTGCTATTAAAACTACACTTACTGGTTTACATTAAGGTCAGCAGATTATGCACTTTGCACTTTGCTATTGGGTTTAATGACTAATACTGAAACTTATGCATTTAATTGGGGCAATGTAGCTTGTGTGTGGAATTATATTAATGTGCAATATTGTTTATGTGTAAATGTTGCTTTATTGTGGTTAAAGGCTTTGCAGTCACTCAATTTAAATATATAATGTTTATAAAACTAAATGGTAATAATATGGTTGATAAAGTTAATGATATTAATGAAGTTTATAACAGTAATGATAACACTAATAATAATGATGACAATAATAGAAAGTAATAATAATGATGCAATTTATGAATAGATTTTATGCATTTATATTATTGAAAAGTAATTGATGAATTAATGTATGTGTATGTGGCTTTAAGTACTGTTATTATACCTTAAGCCTTTGTATATTCTACAGGTTTATAACCTACCTACCTACTACCTACCTACTACCTACCTACTAACTATCAACTACTACCTACTACTGCTGTGACTGTTATTTGTGGAAACATATCAAACAAACAAACAAATAAAGAACCACAAAAGAGTTATAACAACGTTTGTCTCTCCTAACGCCCCGTTCGGTGGGGAAAAGCTAAAAGAACCGAACAGTGTGTGTGTGTGTGTGTGTGTGTGTGTGTGTGTGTGTGTGTGTGTGTGTGAGAGAGAGAGAGAGAGCAGAGGGTGTGTGGGAGGTGATGACCACAGGTACATCCAATGGCTGTACGGAGGAATAAAATATATTACAAGCAAGAGGCAGTCTGAAAATGTGTGTGTGTATGTGTGTGTGTGTGTGTGTGTGTGTGTGTGTGTGTGTCTGTAAAAGAAAGAGAAAGAGCTCGGCAAAGGGGAGGGGATGTAGGAACTTCCAAGCAGTTATAATCTTTGTGTGTGCCTGCCTGTCTGTCTCTCCAACTGTCTATATCACTCAGTGTGTGTTTGAGTGTACAAGTATGTGATGTATTTGATGTGATGTATTTGTGTGTGTTCCCCTGTTCTGTTATCTCTCTCTCTCTCTCTCTCTCTCTCTCTCTCTCTCTCTCTCTCTCTCTCTCTCTGCGCGTGTGCGTGTGTGTGTGTGTGTGTGTGTGTGTGTGTGTGTGTGTGTGTGTGTGTGTGCGTGTGTGTGTGTGTAAGGATGTGGAAGCTTCCAAGCAGATGAAATCTGTGATGGTGATGAGGGTTTAACGGCAGGGGGTGATAGGGAAGGCAGGGGGGAGAAGTTCAGACAGGGAGAGACAGAGCACACACACACACACACACACACACACACACACACACACACACA